>JADBJO010003921.1:97500-102500 GCA_016801955.1 Conus betulinus | reverse complement strand
GCGGACATCCCCTGTATGGAGGGGAAAGGTTTAACCCCATGTACCCCACAAAGGGAGTGGAGTTTTGTTTGTATGACCGTTTGTTATCTCGCCATTTAGTCAGCCATACTCCAGCTTCGGGAAGGTGCATGCTATGCGTAAAGTGTCATCCATACCAACGGCCAAATCGGCCTTCTGTTCCGAAAGTTGGTGATGGGATTTTACGTGTGTGCAAGGTGTTATGCGTGCGTTCACACACGGAACCCTCGGTTTATAGTCTCATTCGAAGGACTGCATGGGAAATGGAGCCAGAACCAATGTTAACTTCGAGGAAAATACCCCTGTACAGAAACGGTCCGGCAGAGATCCGATTCCGCAACCCCAGGATCACCAAGACTACGAGTCCGGCGCTCTACCACTGAGCTATTCCGCCCCCGGGAACGGATATAAATCGTGGCGTGTTCAAACTGACTTGTCCTGGGTGCTGTAATGCTTGCAGTGTGTGGCGAAGATCTGAAGTGCCCGTTGCGTGCGTAGTCATGGCATGTGCTGAAAAGCTTATGTATTTATTTATTGAATTATTCATATTCATTTATCTATTTATTCGTTTGTGTAACTCCTGACCTATAGTTTGTACTTGTTTATTTAGCTGCAAGCTCCGCGCTTTGTGGCCTCACTCACGCCTGAGTAGATGTTTCTTTTCTTCATCATCATCATCTTCATCATCGTAACCTTTAATGAATAATGATACTACTACTACTACTACTACTACTACTACTGATATTATCATTATTATTATCATTATCATGATTATTGTTGTTCTGGTTGTTGTTGCTTGAGTTATCATAAGTATATTGTTGTTTCATCGGACTAAAGGGACAAACAAATTACAAGACAAAACATGACGCATATTGACCTCTTTGGTCTTCTTCAGGCAAGATAGACAACATTCAGAACAATGAAAACGAACAACGAGCAAAAATGCCATATCTTCTCAAATTGGGCGCAAAATGGACTTTAACGCATTCTGTTTTGTCAACTTTTTTTTGTTAAACATATTTCTGGTGTTCTTCTGTTGCTCTTGAATGTGATGCTTTCTGTTTGCGACTCTCTCTTACCTCCAATGATAAACTGCTTCAGAAAATACAGAGTGTGACAAAGAAGTAAACATCAAAATCATCTTGGGAAGTCACAGCCGACATTGAGCGTCATTGCAAGAACACCCAACGAATATTAATTTGCCATTTGCCGAACCACATTTGCTTTCTTGGTAAATATATTATAAATCTTTTCCTTTACTCTGAATCAAAACTTCAGTTTTGCAGGCACGTCACGGATTTTTGTTCAACAGGCAGAATGTTAAGGTGCGGTGTCTGTGCATAGTGGTTTGACATCTTATTATTGGCGATGTAAAACGTCTGTCACAAGTATATCTCCCTTCCTTCCTCTGTCAGGGGAAAATCCCATTACTGTGATAGTCATCTTGGCGTTGTTGTTGGCACAGACCAGGGGAGACCACGCTCATAGCAGTTCATTTCGACCTGTCCGTCGGTTTTGTCTCTATGCTCTCAAGTCTGTCTATATCTGCCTGTCTGTTTGCCGATCTCTCTCTGTCTCTCTCTGTCTCTGTCTCTGTCTGTCTGTCTGTCTGTCTGTCTGTCTCTCTCTTTGTCTCTTCTTCTTCTTCTTCTTCTTTAATTCTTATTTTCTTGCATGCGCGCGGGTTTGCACATGTGTCACATGGAACAACTTTTAAAAGTAATTTTAATTTTTACAGTAATGATAATATTACATGCTGCACAATGTTTGTGAGGCTCTTTCTGACAGCTGTATAAAAACATCCATGAGAAAGAAGAAGAAGAAGAAGAAGAAGAAGAAGAAGAAACAACACAACAATAATAATAACAACAACGACAACAACATTAACAACAACAACAAACAACAACAACAACAACAACAACAGCGATAGCAACAAAGGCAAGAACAAGAAGAGAAGGGGAATTCTCAGTGAACGAAAACATCAACAATACCATCACCAGATCGCAAGCTACTTTATCACCCTTGCAACCTGAGAAAAGCAGCTTGTTATGATATTCCCATGGTATTCTCTTCCTAACAAAAGATACCGATATTCCTCACGCAATGGACACATCGCTGTCTACCAGCTTAAGTGGGGACAGTGTGTGTGTGTGTGTGTGTGTGTGTGTGTGTGTGTGTGTGTGTGTGTGCAGGCGTGCAAGCGTGCGTGCGTGTGTGCGTGCGTGCGTGTGTGCAGGCGTGCACGCACGTACGCGCGCGCGCGCGCGCGCGCGTGCACGTGTGTGTGTGTGTGCGCGCGCGCGCGCGCTCGCGCGCGCGCCGTGTGTGTGTGTTGTTGTTGTCGAATGTGTTCTGCGCGTGACTTGGCCCGCATGCCATCAATGTCCATTAGCCGTGGTATTGTCTGGCTGAATCCCACGTCTGGAAAACAGTCATTGTTTTGTTTTGTTCTCTCTGGTGGAAAAACCCAGTCCAAGACGACAAAGGTTCCTGTGGTATAGTACAGACTACAAGTTTCTCACATACGCAATTTTTTTTTTAATAAAGTTCTCTTTTTGGATGCGTGATAGATTAATCAAAACCTGGATAAGACATGATATTCTTTGTACATAGATGGAGAAGCAATGCAATGGGGCTTAGGCACTACTTTCTTTGAAACATATCACAGCTTATGTTACATATCAAAAGTTCCAACCGGAATCTTTACACATCCTTAGGACATGTAAAACGCGGACGATCCAATTTTAAAAGACAAGAAGTGAGGGAGTAGAATCGTGTTGCTTGACATCGTGTTTGGAGTTAGTTGTTTTTTGCTCCTTCTCTGTTCAAAAGACTCAAATTAAGGCTCTATGGTCAAATTGTGAAGAACAAAAAGAAAGTCTTCCTCCAGACATCTTAGTTATTGCCGGCCTTATGACGTCAAGTGTGAAAAAAGACTGAAAACTTTCTCAAATTCAGTTGTTTAATCCGTTGAGGTCACGCTTCAGATAACCCAATGTTTTTTTTCCTGACCTTCGTCTTGTTTCTAGTCAGACGGAGTCGACTGTCTAGTACGCAGAAATCAATAACGGTCCCTTGCAAATATTGCCTCTTCAAGTTGGCACGTGCGATGGTCCAGTGGCTAGTCTACTTTCGCCTGGAACAGAGGACCACGAGCTCGAGTCCTCGTAGCACCCGGTGGGGATGAAGTGTGTAGCAGGGTTTTCACATATGTCCGTGGTCAACATTGACAGAACTGCTGCTGAGTGAATCGTCTCTGTGTTTTTTTACACTACAGTAGGTCAAACACTGCATGTTGAAGATCCTGTAATCCATGTAAATGTTTGGTGGGATTATGGAAATACTCAAATAGCCAGCACACACTAGGTAGTTGGAGAGGAGATGAGCTACATCAGACAATCTTCACCGCTCAATGAATTGCCAGGTTGAACACCCAGACGACGTTATGATCATTATTCCTGGCAAGGGAAATGTGTGTCCACCAAAGTCAATCCATTTAGGTCTCTGTCAGCAAATCGATTTTACGAAGAAAGAAACCATTACACAACCAATTTTCGTGAAACTTGATGAAAAGATATAATGTGTCCTAAGTGCAGATCCGGATCAAAGTGTGGATCCAAGATCTGTTCGACTTTTACAGAGGTCTGTGATCTCCTTCATCGTTGATATGACTGAGGCGGGATTCCTACAATGCACGGATCTTGGGAATAAAATTAATGATAATGAATGATGTTAGTATGTTTCTCGCGATGAATCTAGACATAAGGTAAATGATATTAGACTCGGTCATGAATATTTCAGGACATACATTACTACTAGGGGTGTGGAGAGAGAGAGAGAGAGAGAGAGAGAGAGAGAGAGAGAGAGAGAGAGAGAGAGAGAGAGAGAGAGCATTTGCTGTTTGATTGTTGTCTTTGAAGTGGATTCTGGAAAGCATTAAAATGCAGTGCATTCTGAAAAAAGAAACAATAAATATGGAAACAAACACTAACACATCTCACACATTCTCTGGGAGGCATCCTTCATGTATTTGCTTCAAATACGAAATTCTCAAAAGACACACACACACACACACACACACACACACACACACACACACACACACACACACACACAAACACTTCTACATCTGATCTTGGAAGAGACTTCTATATCAAAATAATTTCTGTGGAAAATCAAAGCCCCTTCCCTCTCCTGTTATCATTCAGATAAAACTTTAAACTTCGGTTTTGTTCTTTAACATATACATAAAAAAAAATCTTACGTGCATCTTAAATCCCTGTACACACGGTAGAGAAGAGAATGCCCTGATTTGTCAATGGGATGGATGACACAAAATGAATGAAAACAGGTGCATACTGGTGTCACGCTTAGACATCGTATCTGAAGACAGAATGTGGTCACCTGAATGGTAGGTGACAAAAACAGGGACAAATGCCAAAATCTCACCGATCATGTGACTTGCAGTTTAAACAGGGAAATGAAAAAAAAGAAAGAAAATGAGAGTCTCTCACCTGTCCCTCCGCATTTCAGCAAATTTTATTCCATATCGAATACTACCCCACCTACCCCCAACCCACTCCCGTCCCACACCCTCCTGTTCACTGCAGACTTCTGAAACAAAATTGGACCCTGTCTCTGCCACCACCACTACCTTTTACCTCCGGGACAAGGAATGCGATTGGCTGGATGTCACGTGACGGATGAATGGAAACTGAAGTGTGAAGTCCGTCGAGCAGCAGAATGTCTTCCCCTGGGGCCAGACTGGATGTGACTGGAGACGTGAGTAAAGCATCATGTCGGTATTTCTTTTTTCTCTTCTCTTTGAATGTCCCAGACAGGTCCAGTTGGAGTCAGAAAAAAGTACATGGCCAAAGTCGTGAGTTTGTAATGGATGAAAAGGCTTAAAAAAGGCGGACTCTCTCTCTCTCTCTCTCTCTCTCTCTCTCTCTCTCTCTGTGTGTGTGTGTGTGTGTGTGTGT
>JADBJO010003921.1:90000-92500 GCA_016801955.1 Conus betulinus | reverse complement strand
TTTATTTGCGTGAGAATGAAGATGAAACTACCATTGTACTCTTTTCTACATTTCAACAAATTTCCGTTCGTTATTACCCACGAGGCAGGAAAAAATCTGAATGTCTCATAGAGACACAAGCATCTCATGAATCAGGTGAATTCTAATGAAAATTGCCTCTGTTTCTCTGCGATGCTGCTGTTCACGCCTGAACCAGTGGCTTCGCTTTTTTTTTTCTTCACAGCGAAGTTAAGGTTTGCATTGGACTTTAACGCTAGATGTCAACGACGGTGGAGACAACGTGGAGACAGAAGCGCAGTCTGCAGTGTCACTGAACATAATTGTGATGGTTTGGCTACTTTTGAGGAGAGGGTCAGGGAATGTTTTCAGAAGGGTACTGTGAACGCTTACTGGTAAGTGAACGACGGCCGTTACAATCTACATATCACCAAACCAGGCAGCGCGGGGCAAGATTCATGTGTCCAGATAATGATGCTCCAGGTCACAGAGCAGTTGCCATCAGGAACGGATTCCAGGCCAACAACGTTGCTCATCTGGACAAGCCAGCCACTTCTCCAGACTTCAATCCGATAGAACAGGCATTGCATATTCTTGTAGAGCTCTCTGTGGCATGGTTGAGCGCCCCCAGACGCTAGTTTCCCTTGACAACACTCTCAGGGCCCAGTTGAGAGTGGTTCCATACTATAAGCTCCATAGGCTGATTGGTTCCACAATGAAGCTAATCAAACCTGTACTCTGGATGATGAAGGTCACACAACATACTGAACAGCTGAATTATGTTGAAGTCGCGATAAACTTAAACTAACACTTTGGATAATGCTTTATTGTGATGACAAAAGACCCCTTTACTATTTTCTTCTTCATTTATCTAAGACCTCCCCTTTCAGACACTAAACCTCCTGACATCTCTCCCCGGGTGACCTGTCAATCATTCCGAGACAGACCTGGCAACAACGAAAACTTCGGTCTGTGATCAGACAGTTTTGATCAGCTTCCAGTCAACGCTGGATGGACCTTAGACCATGCAACCTGTGTCTGTGTACAACCGCGTTGACTGGCCACTGGCTAGTAACACGCCACTGGACTGACCTGAGTCCCTATGGACCGGTCTGGGTGCTACTCGTCGTCCAGTAGAAGCGCGGACCAGCTAGCCACAACTCTTTGTCTTTCCTTATCTGCCTGCACGTTTCACCCCCAGTTCCTTTGGCCCAATTATCATGACGTAAATCTCTGGTTTTACGTCATCTTTGAGCACGTTTCTCTCAGAAACATGTTTTGCCCAATCCTCAGAACACAATTTTATATATCTGCATCGGCGTCATCTGTTAGTAGTTCCATGTGAAATGTTTGACCCCAGTTTCAAAAATCGTTTGTGCATCCTCGTTACTTTTTAGCTAGTTTTGCTCACACTCATTTGACCTAGTCCTGACATAAATCCAGGCATCTACGCCGGCTTTCCTTACGTCTCTCACAATTTGTTTCGCCCAGTCCCTTGTTTTTATTTTTTTTTCTGTGTTTGGCCGTTTTCTTCCTGGAGATTCAAAAAATCCCAAGTGTAACACTTCACCTAAATATTCACTCTGATTCTTTAAGGGCAAGAGATGTGCATCACTGAGAAAAGATTTCCTTTCTGACCAGCTCCTAAACTAACCTAACACTGATTTTGCTTACATTGAAAATTTTAAACCTTCACTTTTTTTTTTTTCTCTGTGTCCAATTTTCATGTATTAGTATATGCCAATACGACATGAGCAACCACTGATTTTTGTCGAACTTGGTTTTTATCTGGCTTTAGGCGGCCTTGAAGGATGTCAGGTATAAAGATACATTGATTAAAAGATGATCAGGCTTAGTGTGATTGGGTGTCACCTAGTCGGGTGAAACAAACTTATGCACTTTAACGGTTGTGAATTTGCAGGAATTTCTTGAATCGAAGTATTGTTTGGAAGCAGTCGTCATACTGGAAGCAAGAGAACTGCTCTGAATATGGTTGTGTGTGGTGGTTTGTTGCTGTTGGTTCTGCCACTTCTATCTCGCAAGCAGGGGCAAGACTTGCTCAGGGCTTCTTCTGGAACCAGCCAGTGCCCTTTTAAATTGACATGGAGAGAGAGAGAGAGAGAGAGAGAGAGAGAGAGAGAGAGAGAGAGAGAGAGAGAGAGAGAGAGGAGGAGGGAGATATAGACAGACTGAAAGGTAATTATGCATGTATGTGTTACACACACACACACACACACAGAGAAGACAGACAGACAGACAGACAGAGGGACAGACAGACAGACAGACAGATACACACAAGACAACAAAATGCCCTGTGACGTGAATGCAACGCCAGAACTCAGCTTTGCATGCTTGTCTTCTGCTCCTCTGAGTGACGTACAGTCTCCTCCGCTCTAGTGTCTCGCTTTGGCTATGAACAGCTGAAAGACATCCCTTGTCTCTTCCCCTCCTCTCCCCCACTATCCATTCCTATCGGGAAAACCACCAGAGACTTACAGAAAGA
>JADBJO010003921.1:80000-87500 GCA_016801955.1 Conus betulinus | reverse complement strand
CATCATCATCATCATCATCATCGTCATCATCATCACATCATCATCATCATTAATATAATTGTAACGAATGACTTCATCGTCGTTATCTTTATTATTGTTATCATTATTGTTATTGTTATTATTACTTTTATTATTATCATTATAATAATTATGATTATTGTTATTATCGTTATCATTATCATCATCATGATCATCACCACATTGTTATCATCATCATCATCATCATCATCATCATCATTATCATTATTATTATTATTATTATTATTATTGTTTCTTCCTTAAACTTTCAGACTCTTATTTTTGCCTATGTTTTTATCTTCTCCTTTCTCCCCTTTTTTCAACCTCTGAAGACCTCATCGTCTTGCGTTTTCAACTCTTTGTTTTTTTCTTCTTTTCTGACTCTGTAGAAAACATTAATTTTATTCATACACTATTTTTTTTTTTTCATTGTCCGTTTTATGTATGGGTATTTTCTTTGTGTTATTTGTTGGCAAATGTCTGGATTTTTTCTGCCGCTGTAGCGTGTGATGCAATCTGTCTGCGTCTCTCTCATGTCTCCAACAATAAAGTGCTCGAGAAAGCACACAGTGCAACAAAGAAATCAAAACGAAAATCACCTTGGGCCGTCATAACCGACATTGCGCGTCACTGCAAGAACGCCCGAAGAATATTAATTCGCCAGTTGTCGATCGGCGTTTTTTTTTTTTTTTTTTTTTTTTTTCTTTTTCTCAATTTATCATGAATCTTTTCCTTAAGTCTGAATCAATGTTCTTGTTTTGCAGGCACATCATGAATTTTCAATTTCCTGGCAGAATGTTAAGCGGCCGTTGTTGTCAATAGTGGTATAACATCGTTTTATTGGGGGCATAAAAAGTCTGTCCCAGTGACCTCCCTTCCCCCTACTGTCAGGGGTGAGGCTGCGGGGTGGTGGGTGGTGGTGGGGGGGGGGGGGGGGGGGGGGGGGGGGGGGAGTGGATCTCGTTACCGTGATAGTCATCCTAGCGTTCTTGTTGACAGAGACCACAGTGAACCACGCTCCTAGCGCTTTATCCTGACCTGTTTAACTGTTTTGTCTCCGTGCTGTTTTTTCCTATTCTTTTTTTTTTCTTCGTTTGTATATCCGCTAGTCTCTCTCTGTCTCTCCATCTGTCTCTCTGTCTCCCTCTGTCTGTCTGTCTGTCTGTCTGTCTGTCTCTCTGTCAATCTTTCTGTGAACACACACATTTTTCTGTGAACACACACCCACACACACACCCACACCCACACACACACACCCACACACACACATAGTTAATCTGTTACGGTAATACTAAGATCATGTGCAGTATAATGTTATCGAAGAATAAGCTGCTTTAAACATTGGGAAATCTCACACCTCAGTGGAGAGATTACACACTATCATATGTCAATGGGCTGATTACTTCCACGTAGTGAACAATCCATTATTCAGGTTTTAAATGTTACAGATTTTAACATAAAATATCTAAAAATTGCAATTCAAATTAACGCTTGAGATGATGACCATTTTGGAATGGCAAGAGAACCCCTTACTATTTGTCTTTACTTATCCAAGAAAGAATAACCACACTGCACTTATTTTCCTGACTTATGACCTATGAAACGTTGAAAATTCAATTCTAAAACACGAAAATTGTCATTTCTTTTCTTCTGAAATGTCTTATGAAGGTCTTGAATCGTGTTGCTTGGCATTTTGTTTGGAGTCGGTGATCTTGCTACTTCTCTCATAAGAGATTCAAATCATGTCTCTACGGTCAAATATTGAAGAAAAAGAAGAAGAAGAACAACAAAGTTTTCTCTGGACATCTCATTTGTCGCCAGGCTAACATCGCCAGGTGTGAAGAAAGACTGGGTAAAAAACACTATAAAGTTCAATGTTCCAGTCAGTGAAGGTCACGCCTCGGATGGACCCAATGTTTTTATTTCTGACCTTTGGCTTGTCTCCCAGTCAAACAGCGACGACTGTCTGGCGCGCAGAAATCAATAATGGTCTCTTGCGATACTTGTCTCTTCAAGTTGACACGCGCGACAGTCCAGTGGTTGGAACACTGGAACAAGGAGTCACGGGTTCGAGTCTTCATAGCGCCTGGTATGGTGAAACATGTAGAGGGATTTTTCTCCACAATTCCCAGGTCAATGTTTACCGACCTGCAGACGGATTGCTCCCCCTGGCGCGTTCATACATATAGTAGATTAGATACTGCATGTCAAAGATCCCGTAATCCATATACCAAATCTTGGTGGATTATGGAAACACCAACGTTGCAAACATGCGTCAGATACCTGTAGAAGAGACCAGCACTGCCAGACATTCATTCTTCATTGCGCAATGAATTGCCACGATGAACACTCAGACTACAGTAACATCCTTACTTCCGGCAAGGGAAATCCGTCTCCACCAGAGACCATTCGTTTATGTCTCTGTCACCAAAGTTAGGCAGAAAAGTACAGAGTTGATATGTAAGAAACTTCATTGAAAGATAGAGTGTGGCCCTTGTACAGATCTACTAAATTGTGGGCGTGGACCCATTGTGCAGAAGAAGAAATAGAAGAAGATGAAGTGAAGAAGAAGAAGAAGAAGAAAGAAGAAGAAGAAGAAGGAGGAGGAGGAGGAGGATAAAGAGGAGGAGGAAAAAGAGGAGGAGGATGAGAAGGAGGAAGAGCGGATCCTCTCCACCCCACCCCCCAAAAAACACACACTCTTAGAATGTAATGAAATAGATCAAAATGAAATGAAAGAATCGGAACAAAGAGACATGATAAATCATACTATCTATTATAAGACATTTTATATACCTTCTTCACAAGAGAGAGAGAGAGAGAGAGAGAGAGAGAGAGTGATGGCGAATGTAATTCATTTGAGGCTATTGGACTCTGGGGAAGCGTTTTCAGTATCTATTTGCTTACATCATTTCTTCTATAGATGACCCTGACAAATGAGTCCTACATATGTGCATGCATGTGGATGAAGTCACACATGCCAGTACTTTCACCCAGGAAAGTTATTGCTGATTACTGAGGAAATGAAAAGGGAAGAAAAGGCATGAAAAAGGAGACTTCGACAAACAATTCAATCACTATTTAGAACAAGTTCTGCACAATGAGAGAGAGAGAGAGAGAGAGAGAGAGAGAGAGAGAGTCTGCTTTTCGAACTTTCCGTTCATTTACAAGGTCAAAGCTCTGCCCATGTGCTTTCTGTCTCCAGCTGGACCTGTCTGGGGCATTCAAAGAGAAAAAAGAAATACCGACATGTTGTCTTACTCACGTCTCCAGTCACACCCAGTCTGGCCCCAGGGGAAGACATTCTGCTGCTTCGCGGACTTCACACTTCAGTTTCCATTCATCCATCACACGACATCCCGAGAATTGTATTCAGTGCCCGGAGGAAAATGGTAGTGGGAGGGGCGGAGGCAGGGTCAAATTTCATTTCAGAAATCTACAGTGGCCAACACGGTGTGTGTGTGTGTGTGTGTGGGGGGGGGGGGGGGGGGGGGGGGGGGAATGAATGGTATTCCTCCTAACCAAATTGAATTTGATAAAACAATGAAGGACAAGCAAGAGGTTCTCCTTCCTTTCTTTCTTTGTTCCACAGTCAAGTCTGTCAGGTTTACAATTTGTAAGATCGCTGTGTATGTTCCTATTTTTGTACCCTAATGAACGTCAGCCACATTCTGTCTTCAGAGATTATGTCTGATCACGACACTAGTATGCATTTGCTTTAAGTCTGTGACATCCATTCTACTGGCAAACCATAGCCCTTTCTTATCTGACAAGTGTACTGAATTTTACACACACATGCAAGAAATTTTATGCACACTTTCGTGTTCAGAAATTCCGTTGAATGTGTCATAAAAAAGACTACATGAGGGAGAGAGAGAGAGAGAGAGAGAGAGAGAGAGAGAGAGAGAGAGAGAGAGAGAGAGAGAGAGGGCACATGGGTGGGGTGGGGTTGGATTTGACTTTGCTCAGAAATTATTTTGAGGAGATCTTGCATAGCCTTCTTGGGTGGAAATTACGTATTTATCAAAAACACGGATGGTGATTTTTTTGGTGAGGGAGATAACACAGATCTTTCTGGTGTCCAGAGGAAGAATGTTCTAATGATGCTCTACAAGCGAGGGAATCTTGCTACATTGAAGAAGGCAGCCACTCTGCACGAAACCCTGCACAGTTATTCTTAGAAAAATGAATAAGCAATCAGGTGTATAAGAAGAAAGCTAGTTTATAAAGCTGGGGCGGCTTGTGAGTCTTATCCAGCTACCCAATTCGGTGTAACCTCCGTGAAAAAAATAGTCTACTCATGCGCACGAGTCTACACTCTCTGTTTTTATGTCTCTGTCTGTGTCTCAGATTTCTGTCTGTCTGTCTGTCTGTCCCTCCAATGCACGTATGTAAGCACGTAGGCACGCACAAACATACACACTCACACAGACAGACAGACAGACAGACAGACACACACACACACACACACACACACACACACACACACACACACACACACACACACACATGCAAGCATGCACGCACGCACGCTCGCACGCTATAAAGAGAAGAATAAACAAATAATATTATTAACAGGCGTGTCTGTAGCGCGCGGCTCAGTTGACGGAACAATCGCCCGTTCGTCCATTTTCTGGGTCCTGTAGTACCCGATTAAAAGTCGGCTGTGCGATTCATTCCTACAACACCAACCCACCACCTACCGTACCCCCCGTCGCTTGACCACACGCGCCTCCACATCCCTCCCTACCCTTTCCCCTACTTCTATGTCAAAGTGTAGAGGTTTCGCAACGATAGTTCCCCTTTTCCCCCTGTCATCAATTTTGTTTTGAAGGTGTCAGTGAAAGTCGATAGCTCTTACCCTTCCTCTGGCCCCCCCTGTCTCTCCCCTGACATTGTCACTAACCGCTTCCCTGCTCCCTTCAGCTTGCCCTTTCCATGCTGTCGGTTTGTGTTTTTGATGGTGCCTCTCTTTCCCTGTTCCGTTCTTGCCATCTCCCTATTCCCCCATACATCACACACCTCTGTCGACCTGACCTAAAATAGAAAAAAACAACCATTTCGTTTTGCTGTCCATGACTGAAGGGGGTGCACATTGTCGAGACCTTTCTCGTGCCAAGTTGATGAAGATGAAAGGGGGAGAATTTAAAAACGTTGAACTTGAAATAGAATTGTGTTAACAATGTGTAGAGGATAACATTGTATCGATACACGAATTGTTTTCTGTTGAAAGAAAGCTAGAGATACATAGGCATGGTGATGTTCTGTACTTATTTTTTTAACTTTGAGCACGAGCCAAGTGTTGAATGTTGTATGTATTAGAGAGCCTTCGTGGTGATTCTGTCAGAAGAACGTTGCAGCTATTGAGTCTCCACGTCATGCACAAAACATTCAAGGTTTCTGTGACAACTGTCAGCAGGAATGGACTTACTGACCTGGTGCGACAAAAGCCCCAGCACGCAGTGTGACATGCTTTGGATTTAGGGGAATCTTAATACTCGAAAAACAAAGACAGCAGCAACGTCAACGACAGTGAGAACACAATATTTCAGGCAGTCAAAGAAAACAAACACAGATGCAAATAGATATGAACAATGAATGAATAGATATAGCAGTAATGAATGATAGATATAGCAGTAGGAGGAGACAAAGACTCATGTACGCATTATTTTGTCCAGTTTGTCCTTGCGCAACCGATCAGGTACATGTCTTGCGATAGGACACATACACACTAACACCTGTCCACCCACTCATCCATCCACCCACCCACCCACTATGCACACACACACACACACACACACACACACACACACACACACACACACACACACACACACACACACACACACACACATTTCGTCTAATATCACTTAATGTGGAAAGACGTTAAATTGAAGACAACAACAACAACAACAACACACACACACACACACACACACACACACACACACACACACACACACACACACACACACACACACACACATGCATGCACACCAATCCACCCACCCACTACCCTACCCCACCAATCTACCATCCCATCCACCCACCTAACCACCCACGCGCATAGACCGTTGAATAAAACAGACAACCATACCTTCAAGAAAATAACAAAGAGGCTGTCCACGGACCGCAGCCTACCAAGACTGACAATGCAGTGTTTTGGGGGTAAAGCTTCAAAAGCGAAAACCAGGTTTTTATCAAGTTTCTAGACAAAATCAACACATAAACTGTCTTTTGTGGTCGAAACGCATTGCAGACTGGTTGACAGTTTCATCTTAGGGTGAGTTTAGCACTGTTAACCGCTGCTGTTTTCATTGCAGACTGTTTTCAAGTTCAGCATACTTTCATGAAAGTCTGAATCTGTCATTGAATTAGTGTTCAAAGCAGGAGGAAAGTTCCTGTTATTTTTGCACGCAAGCTGGAATGCAAGTCTCCTGGCTGTTACTGAATTCCATGGTTTGACTGAAGAATGCACTGGACAAGTTTCTCCTCTTCCTCGATTGTAAAAACCTCTTGTTTCTAACCTAGGGGCACATTCTTTCACAAGTTGACCTTCAATTGTTTTCTTTACATCTCGCCTGAGATTCTCCTTTGAAAGAATCCGCCGTTCTATGTTGCATGCCTCCTTCAAGAGCAGCATTAACCACGCATCGGATCACGTCTGCCTCAGTCAGATCTCAGATTGTTTTCTTTCGTACGGTCTCACTGGCTCATACCCCCCCACCCCCCAAGGCTCATACCCCCACCCCCCTTGTGGCTGTGTTAAGCGTAGTGCGTACGGTTCCATCATGAAGAAAAACAGCTTCTATTGAAAGTTCTGAAGCACTACAACGTGTAGCAGGAAACAAAAATCTTCATGAATTTGACCCAAACAAGTTCAATGTATGATTGTGGACACCCTTGGGACACTCTAGGGATCAGCTGGGGTAGGATGGTGCGATCCCAAAGCAGCTTGGGTGATTACCAGAGGTAGCCGACACAATTCGCCCCGTATGATAGCACCATACTTTTCATGAACATTTAATGCCATTCACGTTGTCTTCACTTTTCCACTGAACACACAAGCTTTCCTCGACTGTTCATTCTAAAAGTTGTGCAAGTGTCACACTCGCGTCCCCTATGCTCTTGCTTTCGTATCAAAAGCTGGAGGTAGTCAAGGAAATGATTTGCGTTGTGAACAAATGGTAATTGCACGATTCGGTTTGAAAATGGTGCACGCCCGTCAGATAAGGCAGAGGTTTAGTGCGTCTGACTGCGTAAAAACTAGCAATCGAAGGAACTAAAGTAGAAATATTAATAAGAAGACAAAAACGCGCGGTCACCTATGGCACGCTATGACCAAGGAAACCCGGTCTCCCCTGTCTTGTTAATTTGACTTCGGTGCCAAAAATGAAAGGACCTAGACATTAATGTCTGGAAAATCCGAAATGGATTCATGTAATAAGATGTCGCACACATGTATTATTTCGAAGTCACACA
>JADBJO010003921.1:62500-65000 GCA_016801955.1 Conus betulinus | reverse complement strand
AACACGTTAGAAAGAAACTTAAGCTAACGGAATAATAACGTACACATAATCGGCAACACTTTCTTGTTGACTGAGCTTTTTCAGCAGCTTTGGATCCCATTATTGACCGTTCACCAGCTGCTGAACGTGAAGCGCGGCAGTAAAATGAGGGAGGGAGGAACAAGGGGAAGCGGAGGGGCAGGGGATAGGGGCGTGTTCATCATTTTGAATGAAGACGTTGACTTGACTTTCTTCTTCCTTCCTCCATTCCTTCTGTTTCTCGTCCCTTTCAGTTTGCCATCTTTCTTTCTTTTCTTTCTTTCTCTCCTCTTCTCTTTCTCTTTTCTTTTCTTTCTTTGTCGTTTCTTCTTTCTGTTTTTCTGTTTTCATCTGCTTCTTCTCTTTCTTCTTTCTTCTCTTCTCTCTTCTTCTTCTCTCTCTCTCTCTCTCTTTCTCTCTTCTCTCTCTCTCTTCTTCTCTTTTCCCTTCTCTCTTCTCTCCTTCTTTCTCATTCTTCTTTTCTTCTTCTTTCTCCAACCTCTCTCTCTCTCTCTCTCTCTCCTCCTCTCCTCTCTCTCAGTCTCTTCTCCTCCCACAGTCTCTCTCCGTCTCAGCCATCTCTCTCTCTCTCTCTCTCTCCTCTCTCTCTCTCTCCTCTCTCTCTCCCTCTCCCGATATTAGAATGAGAGAATAAATTTTGTCAGCATTACCTTACAGATGTGGAGGTCTCCTTCTTTCTGTCTTTTTGCCCAGATTATAAGTAGAGTTCTGTCAGCACTATTACACCCACAGTACTCATTCCAAAGCAGCCATACAAAGCTATGCCAAGGTCCTTTTTTGTGGCATCCTCAATACTGACGGACCCGTTACTATTAAGAAGCCATGAGGCAACCGATTAGAGAGGACTCTGCACAGTGACAGATACAGACACAGAGACAGAGGGAAACAGACAGACAGAGAGACAGAGAGGCGGCGTGGCAGAGAGAGAGAGAGAGAGAGAGAGAGAGGAGAGAGAGAGAGAGAGAGAGATAGAGAGAGAGGAGAGAGAGAGAGAGAGAGAGAGAGAGAATGAGAGACAGAGACAGAGAGACAGAGAGAGAATGATAGAGACAGAGAGACAGACAGAGAGACTGAGAGGCGGCGCGGCAGAGAGAGGAGAGAGAGAGAGAGAGAGAGAGAGGAGAGGAGAGAGAGAGAGAGAGAGAGAGAGAGAGAGAGAGAGAGAGAGAGAGAGAGAGAGACATACACACAGATAGATACAGAGTGACAAACAGACAGACTGACAAACAAATGTAAACACACCCACTCACACTCCCCCACCCCTACTCCCCACCCTACACCCCACCCCCACGCAGACACAAATACGCAAAAAGTGGTATTCCCCATCCCCTCCCCCACACACAAACAAACCCTACCCAACCCAACCCTTCCATGGCTTCACACATCACTTTACCTCCCCTGTTCCCCCTAACCGTCTTAGCAGATAAACTCAGTCCCTCCCCCACGCTCCCCCCCCCCCCCCCCCCCCCCCCCCCCCCCCCCCTTCAGGGCGGGTCACACTTCGCTAAACATGTCGGCGAGGCTGTCAACTTGTTCATTGAAGTGTGATCCCTCAGTCTCACAGCTGATCAGGCCGACAGTTGATCCACCTGACAGACTGATCGATGGCGCTCAGTCTGAACACTTCGATTCTTTCTGATTTAAAAGTCACAACACAAGCGCACGCGCGCGCGCGCGCACTACACACACACACACACACACACACACACGCACGTATGCGTGCGCCGCGCGCGCACACACACACACACACACCACACACACACGCACACACACACACACACACACGCACACGCACACACGCACACACACACGCACACACGCACACGCACACCACCACACACACACACACACACACACACATACCCCCACACACCCAGACACACACACACTAACACACACACACACTTACACACACACACACACACAACACACACACACACACACACACACCACACACACACACCACACTGTCGGATTTACACAACCACCCCATGCGGAAGGTAAGCATGAAACACACACACCCCACGCAGGCACACGCGCCTGTACGAACAGCAAATACCTGCACGCACGCACTGAAGTACGAACATAACACATACAACACCCCCCCCAAACGCACCCACACACCTGCTCGCGCGTGTTTACTCTCTCCCTCTCATCACTTGAATCTCTCGTCCGACTCTCCCCCCAATTCATCGCACTCACCTCCTCTCCTCTCTCTCCTCTCTTCTCCTCTCTCCCTCTCACCATACAAAACAATCCCCGCCAACGACGCACGCCCACACTCGCGCTCGCGGTTTCCTCTCTCTCTCTCTCTCCACTCCCCAAATCCTCGAGTCAAATTCCTCCACTCCTCGCCCTCTTCCTCTCTCCTCCTCTCCTCCCTCAACCTCCCTCTCTCTCTTTCTCCCGTCTCTCCTCCTCGGCTCTCCCTCCGCCCTCACCCCTCCTCCTCACTCCTCTC
>JADBJO010003921.1:52500-57500 GCA_016801955.1 Conus betulinus | reverse complement strand
CTGTCGACTTTTCTTTGGATAGTTCTTGAGATAGGTACATTGGCCATATTAGGGCTGGCTACTTATTCGTAGTTGTTTGGATAGGTACATTCAGGCGTGATGTCCACTTGCACCATAACTGGTATGATAGATCAGAATAATCGTTTTCGACTGCATGTGTGTGGACAGGGAAGGTGGAGCACGGGAAAGGAAGTGATGAAATTAAAATGGGCAGTGAGCATGACAATTTTTATATCGGTCGGACCTAAAATTAAAATGGGCAGTGAAAGTGATAATTTTTTTTATATCGGTCGGAACTTCCAGCTGCGAGCACGTTGCATCATTACTGGGTCAGCCAGTCGCCGTGTTACTTTCGGTGTAGGATATCCGTTCATATCTGGCACCATTTTTTTTTTTGTTTTTTTTTTTTTTTTTTTGGGGGGGGGGGGGGTATCCGTTTACATCTGACACCATGTTATTTTCAATGTAGGATATCCATTTACATCTGGTACAATTTCATTTTTGATGTAGGATATCCAAATATGTGTGGCACTACGTTATTTCGGTGTAGGATATCCATTCATATCTGGCACCATGTTTTTTTTTTTTTTTTGTAGGATATCCATTTATATCTGGCACCATGGTTTTTTTTTTCGGTGTGGGATATCCGTTCACATCTGGCACCATTTATCTTCGGTGTAGGATATCCCATCATAACTCGCACCTTGTTATTTTGTCTTCTTCTTCCGTAGAGTCTCCACAATCAACTGGCTGATTATTTTGACACTGTGAAACAGGGGATCTTCTTAAAAAATACTATTCTAATTCCTATTTCATTAACATGAAAATACTCACATTCATATCACAAAGTGTCGCGCCCCCACCCCTATCTTGCCTACTTACTAGCCTACACAAAATAAAGCAAACAAAAAACCAAAACCAAAAAAAAAAAAAAAAAAAAAAAGAAAAAAAAAAGGTAAAAGCTAAGTGCGGAGCTGCCAGCAGGCCACCACGGTCACTTTTCATCCATTACTATGGACTAGCTGGCCCCAGGCTGCAGTAGGCAGCTCAGGCCCACAACATCTTTCCACTCATCCATGCACACAACAACAAGACAGCTTTATGTAGAAATCTACTGAAGATGCCTGCTGACCCGTGACACAAATGTGTCAGGGGTTTTGGCATCAACAGTATCCTGGGGGGGGGGTCCGGTCCACAATTGTTCTTGGGAGGAACGACATCAGTCAGTAGTCGGTGTCTGCAGCTAATTGTTTAAACTGCTGATCATGACTTCGTCACTCTCCCTTCTTGGAAGGTTGGAGCTGCTGTATCGACCTCGGGCAGCTGACCAAGTTGTTCTTGCTTTTATAGAACAAAGAGAGCCTTGCCTTTTCCCTTCTGTCCTCAAGGGAAATCCAGCCTAGAGTCTGCAGCATGCTGGTAACGCTGGCAGTACATTGGTAGCGGTTAAAACACAAAGCGGGCTGCCCTACTCTGGATTTTTTCTAACTCACCTTGTGCTGCTTCTCATAGGGGTCCCAGACAGATGCCGAATATTCCAGCAGAGGCATAACAAAACGTTTTATAGGCTTTAGTCTTTATGCTAAAGGAGCTGATTTTCAAATTACGTCAGAGAAATCCCAGGGCCTGGTTGGCTTTGGTCCAGATGGAGTTGCTAAGATTGTCCCAGTCCATCTAGTTCTGTAGAATGACTCCAAGATAATTCGCAGAGTCTACAACTTCTGGATGTTGAACTCACAATAAACCATACCATGGTCTCAGAGCCCTTGCAATGCCTCGACCTTGGTATTAATTGTGGGCGATTCGTCACAATTAGGTCGAATGTGTTTGTTCCCCTTGTAGGTTCCATGACCACTTGTCCAAGGCCGTTGTCATAGAGCGTCTCCATGAAGTTTATGTGAAAGGTAGGGTACTGTGGTTTGGTTTTCAGTGTTCTGGTGGGCCAGTCCCAGCTGGGAAAGTTAAAGTCACCGCCGATGAGGAGGTAGGCATTTCGAGCCCTGTGGCTCTGTTGATGGAAACTTCCGAACTTTTCTTGACTGACTTTATCACTGTCATCTGGCCTGTAATAAACGCACACATAAAGTGAACGACGACCAGTAACTTTGACCTTGACCCAGATGATTTCACAATCCGTGGATAGCTCTGGCACTTCTTCGCGGTTGAGGTTTGTTCGGACAGCTACAAGAACTCCCCCTCCCCACCTTTCATGGTCTTTTCTGTAAGCTTTGTATAGTCTCTCGTCTAGAAACTCCGCACTCTTGATACCCTTCTCAAGCATAGTTTCTGTCAAGGTGATGATGATATCTGGTTTCAAGCGCTGGATGACATCTCTAACTCTACTTTGTTGTCTGTTGCAGATCTTATATTTGTGTTGTAGAATAACCGTGCACTCCTTGCAACAAAGTATTTAATCCGCGGTGTGCAGGATATACGTGCGCACGTGGCATCATGTTACTTTCTCCGTAAGGTGTAGGATACCCTGAGCACGCCTCGTATGGTTATTGTCTCTGTAAGGTGTTGAAGACCCGATGCACGCTGACCCAAAGTTACTTTTGCCGTGAAGTGTAGGATATTTTGGTGCACGCCTGATACTGTTACTTTCGCCGTAAAGTGTGGGATACCCGACCTTCGCGAAACGCCGTGTTGATTTCGCCGTTAAATGTAGGATGCCTGGTGGACGCCTGGCATTATGTTACTTTGGCGGTGAAGTGTAGGATACCCGGTGCACGCCTGGCGTTATGTTACTTTGGTGGTGAAGTGTAGGATACCCGGTGCACGCCTGGCGTTATGTTACTTCTCGTACGGTGTGAAATAGTGTTGCACACCTGGCACCTGCAGCATGTCCTCTCTGTGGCAGCATCTGTCTTCCCCGTCAGCTTAGAGTCTGGGAATACCTTGATAAAACAGTTGTCTGTAACATTCAGTCAGTCACTGTCATTTTTGTTGTAGTCCGGCAGACCACCGAGAACCATCTCGGCGCTGACAGTGTCATCATATAAAAGGGGATAAAGTTCTGTCAGCACACACGCACGCACACACGCGCGCACACACACACACACACACACACACACACACACACACACACACACACACAACACACAGACAGAGAGAGAGAGAGAGAGAGAGAGAGAGAGAGAGAGAGAGAGAGAGAGAGAGAGAGAGAGAGAGAGAGCAACAAGAAAACGGCATACGTACAATTAGTCATGTAAACTAAAAACATGTCATACAAGCTGGACGATTGGCATCTGTATCTTTGGACATATAAAACTAAGCCATGCCGAGCGCGTCAGCCGTTATATCTAGCTATAAGTAAACATGAATTTCAACATTGGCCTGAAGGTCGTTTTCTCTCTCCTTTTTTTTTTTTTTTTTTTTTTGGTTTGTGTGGTTGGGACTGCGGCTTCGGTTATTTTTTTTTCTTTATCTGTTAATGTAATTAATAAAATTATTGCTCGTTGAGATCATCAGGGTTACAGTCGTGCTGGTCATTTGATATGGGAAATAAAGAAACATTTTGTGTGTGAAACACTTTCATGATAATACCCTGCGGTCTACTGAGTGCACTAGGGGATGGAAAGCGGGGCTGCTTCCGTGTTTCTCATTCTGCCGTTCGACTATTTCGTGGAGATTTCATGCACGCTTAATTTCTTTATCTTGTACAAGTTGCATTTTAGTTTGTCTTCGATCGAAGTTTGAATTTTTTTCTCTCTTTTTATACCCTACAGCCTCCCTTTCACAGTAAAACATGTAACTGGTAAACCATGCGTTTGTGTTTATATCCTCTGATTTGACCATGCTGGATTTGCGATATGGAATAGGATGTTGATGGACCTATAAAATGCATATATTTGTTACACTTGACAATGATTATGAAATTCAGAAGCTCGTGTGAAACGATCGTCTTTTGACCTCCTTTCATTTCATGGCAGCGCCTTGAGACCGCCATCACCCCTTTCTTCCTGTCTCCAGCGTCGGTTTTAGAACTGCCCCCCCCCCCCCCCCACGCGCTTTCCCCTTTTTATTTCTTTCCTTTTTTTTTGACAAACGTTAGATTATCTCAGAGGGTGAGCAATCTTGGGTATACTGGTGGTGGGAGTTTGCAGTTTTCGTTTCAATATACAACTCTCTTCCCTTGCCATCGGTCGCACCTTCCACGTCGAGCGCGCAAGAATCGGTTCCTTCCGCTCCTGTCTTTAAAGAAGAAGCTGTTTACTTTTATGCGCTCGTTTGTTCAATGGACAATAGATAACAGAGAAAAAACAACTTTTTTCTAGTCTTGAGGATCTAGCATGAGTAAAATCCAGAACAGGGCTGCACGACGTGTTTTCGGGTCATGCTACCGTGCTTGCGTTGCGCCTGTCTCTGTTGTTCCCCTTCGCTGGTCGCCCGTTGAACAAAAGGCATATCCCAGTCTCTCTCTTCTGTAGTTTTAAGTCGCTGAAGACCAGGCTGTAGCGTGTCAATGCGAGACGCTTGGTACGTCCACACCTGTTCATCTTCGTTTTGCTGCTGACATCCATACCTACAGACCTCCTTTCTTTTAGACCACAACCAAGCTACGGCCATCATTCTTCTTTCTGGTAGCCACATGTACAGACTTCCTTCTTTTGGGGTTTAACTCCTGCGGTCAAAGTTTTCCTTGCATACTAAGGTCCCTCCATCTGTAACCAGCTCCCTTTCTCTGTTCGCTGAACAGACTGACGACAAGGTTTACAGCTTTCCGAAAATTTTATTTTCCACGAAGAATTCTGACCCCCCTACCCGTCATCCTTTAAATTAGTTTACATCTTCTCTGACTGTTGGGCATGTGTGTGTGTGTGTGTGTGTGTGTGTGTGTGTGTGTGTGTGTGTGTGTGTGTGTGTGTGTGCGTGCGTGCGTGCGTGCGTGCGTGCGTGCGTGCGTGTGTAAATTTGAAATGTACGTGCTCAGCGCCATTGTTGACAAAGTTTTGTTAAATCTGTTGTCATGTCTGTCGCGATGTACTGGGTACATAGTA
>JADBJO010003921.1:40000-47500 GCA_016801955.1 Conus betulinus | reverse complement strand
CAGTCAGATGGTATTAAATATGCTCCACTAATGACTCTCTGTGCAATGCTCTGTTAGAGGTATTACTAAAAAAAAGTTGGTATTCTCATCTGATGGAGGGGGGGGGGGGGGGGGGGTATGTAGACAATACAGCTAGCAGGGCCACTGGCAGCAGTCAGATGGTATGTATTAAATACGCCTAGTGACTCGTGAATGCTCTGTTAGGTCAACTAAAAAAGTTGGTATTCTCACCTGATAAAAAAGGGAGGGGGGGGGGGGGGGGGGGGGGAGTAGTATTAGACTACACAGCTAGCAGGGCCACTGGCGCAGTCAGATGGTATTAAATACGCCTAATGACACGTGAATGTCCTATTACATATTAAAAAAAAAAGTAAATCTAAGAATTAAATTGAGAGGGGGAAAAAAAACAAAAAAAAAAACATCCACCGCTAACTAGGCCAATGGCGCAGTCAGATGGTATTAAATACGCCTAATGACTCGTGGAAGCCCGGTTGCGTGGACTTTAGAAAAAGGGTAGATGTTAGAACAAAACTAGCTAACAGGGCCAATGGCGCAGTCAGATTGTAATAAATACGCCTAATGACTCGTGAATGCTCTGTTAGGTCAACTAAAGAAAAGTTGGTATTCTCATCTGATAAAAAAAAAAAAAACGGGGGGGGGGGGGGGGGGGGGGGGGGGATAGACTATACAGCAAGCAGGGCCGCAGTCAGATGATATGAAATACGCCTAATGACTCGTGAATGCCCTGTTACAAAGATAAAGAAAAGTGAATGTAATAATCAAATGAAGAGGGAAATAAACTCCACCGCTAACTTGGCCAAAGGCGCAGTCAGATGGTATCAAATACGCCTAACGACTCGTGAAAGCCCGGTTGCGTGGACTTTAGAAAAAAAAGGTTAATGTTATCCGAGATTTAAACAAAAAATAGCTAACAGGGCCAATGGCGCAGAGATGGTATTAAATACGCTTGATGACACGTGAATGGCCTGCTACGTAAGCAGGCTAAAGTTACCATATAATATGAAAAAAGCCAGCATGGACGTGTGGGTTAGATGACCATCGAAGCTCATGTCGAGTCACGAAAATCTAGAACCTTGGAGAAGTGGCACCCTGTCTTGGTCCCGAGAGGAGGGTGGAGCCAAAGACTCCTTAGAGAGCGGGTCAGCGGAACCACCGTTTGATGACCGGTGGGGCGATCCTCGGTGCCGGGGTTCAGGGGGTCGTCTGTCGAGGGGGGTTGTTTTGTTGGAATCTGTCTCAAAGAGAGGATGAGGGGTCTTGAGGGTGGATCGGGGAAATAACTAAGGAGAGAGTCTGAAGTAGAATCTGCGAGTGCATATATGTAGGCACACACACACACAACACACACACACACACACACACACACACACACACACACACACACACACACACACACACATACACACACACACACTGTCTCATTCACACGCACAAACGCACGCACGCGCGCGCGCGCGCACACACACACACACACACACACACACACACACACACACACACACACACACACACACGCGCGCAAACACGCACGCACACAAACGTGTATATATATATATATATATATATATATATATATATATATATATATATATATATATATATATAATGCTGAGCAATTAAGTAGTGGGGGGAAAACAAGTGCAGGTTACCAATTCTTACACACACACACACACACACACACACACACACACACACACACACACACACACACACACACACACACCCACATGCGCGCGCGCGTGCACGACCACACAACACATACTTGCACATGGACACACACATACATATAATTATACACATACGCATTCATGCACGTGCACACACATGGACATACATATAACAAACACATGCACGCAAACAAAATATTTTCACATTCACACACTCACACACACACACGCACGCACGCACGCACGCACGCACGCATGGATTGACACACACTTTTGCTATTCGATGTCACTTGTACGGTGCATTCGGTTTATTGATAAGTTTCCAAACCGTGCCATTACAATATTTTCAGTTGTTTTGCGAGAGAGAGAGAGAGAGAGAGAGAGAGAGAGAGAGAGAGGAGAGAGAGAGAGAGAGAGAGGTCTGGGGTTTACAAACCCCACACAGCATAACTGCGTAGGCTATAGGACAATCAAACTTTCAGTCTCTATATTGCATGGGTTAGTGAATGAGGACTGTGGTAAATCGCAGAGGACTGCACGCAGTAGAATGGCCACAGGCCTTTGTATAGCAGCGCTGAATTACACGTGATTTTCATACCCCAAGATAAAGCAGTAGGCCAGTGTGTACATAGGTGGACAAGTATTGACCACAAACAGTGAGATTAAATCTATAACCCAGTGCATTTTCACAACACGTGGAAACCTGAAGGTCGCAGACACTAGGATAAACTGTAGGTTCTGTCGTGTGGCGAATCATTGGCAATGGAATGACACTCTATAAAAGTCACAGATATGTGCAGTATTAGAATGAATGGTGGAGACGGTGCGTGGTATGGTATACAAGAAACATGCAGGACCAGTATCTGTGACGAGGAGTCGGGTGAAACACCTCTCCGCAGACATGCTCCCCCTCCTTCGCCCGTTTCATATAGTCTTGTGTGTTATTCATCATAAATTCAGCTATAAAGTAACTCCATTTTAAAACCCTCACCCTCCATCCCTCCACCACCTCCTCGCGTTCCCTTGCTTTGGATGAATTTTTTTTCAGTTTGAACACCTTGGGCTTTTTATGCACGAGTGGTCAACACACCGTGGTTTTACGTTTCTTTTCAGCTATAGTCTTTGTCCGCTGCTTGAGAAAAGGTCCGTAATGGCGATGAATGATTTGTCTTTTTCATCGACGATGGGGAGGGGAGGCGGGGGAGGCGGGGGCGGGGGGGGGGGGTGCGGTGGGCGGGATGGGCGGGGGAAGATAACTTGATTTGAACATTTCGTTCAAGGTGTGAATGTGTGTCGAGTGCAGGTCGTACAGTCAAACATGTTTGATGGTTGTTGCGTTATTTCCATCAGATTGCTGTAAAAGCCACGTCAGCGCGATCTCATAACCGCCTGATTGAACCATCGGGTCCGTATTTTCTTGAGAAAAAAAAAAAAGAAAGTGAATACCCCTCCTCCTCAGCACTTTTTCTTTTAAACTGTCGCACCGTCGATGGAGAAAATCAGGCTACGATGGCTCAGAGGGGTAATGGACAGATGGCAATGAGTATCTATAAGAAACTACTACTACTACTACTACTATTGCTACTGATGATGATATGAATAGTGATTGTGTATAATAATAATAATAAAAATAATAATAGTGGTAATGATAATAGCAAAAATAACTAACGGTAATCATCATCATCGTCATCATCATCATCATCGTCATGGAGTTGTGTTCGTAGCGCCTGTAGCTGATTTGATCACGAACAACGCAGTAATCTGTTCCATGTTTCGTTAGAAACATCTGCCAAACACATCCCCCACCCCACCCCCTACCCTTACTGCTACCTTCTTGCCTTCTTAACGTTCTACCCCCCCCCCCCCCCCCCCCTTTTTTTTTTTTTTTTTTTTTTTTTTAACCCGCCTTGCCTTTTCAGAAATTGAGAGATGTCACTTGGCCTTCTTTTCCCTTTCGTACTCCCCTCATCATCTCCACCCCCGATTCCGATTCCGACCCCCCCCCCCCCCCCCCCCCCCACACACACACACAGATGCAGAGACCGCGTGGATTCTCCTTTTGTTTGACCACACATGGGGCAATGGCGGTCAGTATCAAATCTGCAAGCGGCTGTACTGTAAGCGAATTCACAGCATTGTGGACCTTTTTTTTCCCTAAGAAGCGAGGCATCTTTCAAGTCATAGATGTCATATCTTTTGAATCTGCGTGTTATGTCGTTTCTTTCTGGTAACTTTTTCTGTTATGTTGAACGTCTTTGGTCTTTCGTCTTCGTCCTGCCGGTTGTTTAACTGATCTCATTAGCGTTTATTTCTCATCATCTAAGAGCTCACTTAATCCCTTCCGAACGTCTCCCCCCCTCCCTCCCCCCCCCCCTCTCTCTCTCTCTCTCTCTCTCTTCCCTAAGCGCCTTCATGGTTCTGTATTCGCTGACGCATCCCCGCTTCCGTTCTTTCTGTGAGTAAAGCGGAAGTTCACAACATCCTAGAGGAAAGGACATTAGAGGTCCCACGAAACTCATTCCTGTACAAGCTTACATTCTGTGAGTATCTTGAAACAACTTTCCAGTGCTGCCGGCATGTGAACACAGATCTTCTGTAAGGATCTTCTGTATGATGCTTTTACAAACCTGCTTGATCGGCCCTTTAATGTGTTGGTCATCTTGGGTCATCCCGTGAGCCAATCTGCGGCACACCTTTCACCTAGAACTCGCCTTGTGCAGTGGAAACCCCATGCCAAAAGAAGGGGTGGGTGCAGGGTGGGGGTAGGGCTCTCTTGGTATATACTGCACTCCAGTTTTCTGGCGATTTTGAGCTCCTGTAATTAGTCCCCCCCCCCCCCCCCCCCCTTTTAATTTTGACTTTTTTGTCTCCATTCTTCCCTGTCGTCTCTCTCTCTCTCTCTCTCTCCTCTTCTTCTCTCTCTCTCTCTCTCTCTCTCTCTCTCTCTCTCTCTCTCTCTCTCTCTCTCTCTTTCGTGCCTCTGTGCCCAGTGTTTAATGTGTATTTTAAACACTGCATACCTTCGATTCCGTCCCATAGGAATGCTGGGGAAAGAGGGGTGGGCCCGTGATGATCGTTCAATGTAAATTGTGCCCCTGTCTTCTAGAAATCCGGTGTTAGTAATTTCATCTTTTGTGCCATTCTCTTAGACATTGCTTTCCTTTTAAATTTGGGGTTGAATGTGTTTTTTTTTTTTCTTCCTTTCGTATGGTTGCTAACGGCTGTTCTGCATTCGTGGTTTGTTTATCTTCCTGTGGTCTGGAAAGGTTCTTTTTTCTTGATAAACTTTGTAAGATGCAAGTTCTTCCTAGCAGTCTGGGGACTAGACAGTGAAAGTTTAACCACTGGTACAGGCACTTGCTGTCCATTCAGCGGCGCTGTTCACTAATTAGACATGTTCATATATCTTTGCCGCATTGGAATTTTGTCGGTAGGAGTTCCATCGGGTTTGAAAGAAAAAAAAAATGAGCGGAATGATCAGAATGGTTGATGCACTTCATATGGCTTTCGTTTTTATACAAGTAAAGGACTGCAGCATGGAAATTGATCTTTTGAATAAGTAAACCTGCAAACCGTATGTACATCTGATTGTTCCCTTCACGGGAGTGTCTCTTTGGTTTTGTGGTTCGTTTGCTAGTGCTTTGCTTGGTTTTTGTTTTTTAACTTGCGTTTCGTTTCTTTGCTTTTGGTGCCTGTTGACAGCGCTATATCTGCTGTCTGTGGTCTGCTTGAGCTGTACTGAAACAGACGAGTTCTGCGCCTATCTGTTTAGTTTTGTTTCTGACGCTGCATACGACTTCGAGTAATATAATTCTCCCCAAAGTACTAACATTCTTCGCTTGGTGACTGAGTAGCCATTATGCCAAGACTTTGTTGTCTTTCGCCACATGACCTTCCTTTGTGGGTAATCAGCCATACAAAGTCCTATTATGTCTGGAGCTGCTGTTCAATGTTTGTGGACACTTTCCTCCTAAACTGAAATTTGTGAAGCACGGGTGCGTGCGCATGCTCTCTCTCTCTCTCTCTCTCTCTCTCTCTCTCTCTCTCTCTCTCTCTCTCTCACTCACACACACACCACACACACACACACACACACACACACACACACCACACACACACACACACAGTTTCTTGACCGCTTTCTCCGTTCTACGTTCCACGTGCCGTGTTCACTTCGTGCCTGACATTTTTCCTCAAGCGTTAACTTCCGTTTTTCCTCCCTGTACTTCAGGTCAAGACACAGGCTGCCATGAAAGTGCCCCCTGATTCACCGTTTCGTCTCTCTGGACGTTGTCAGCACCGTACGTTTTTCTTTTCTTTTTCAATCACCAAGTTTCCGCACCTGTTTGGGTTGGTATTTGTTACCGAGTTCTTCAGGCGTTGTGCTGCTAACTCTTTCTGAGGGTGACCACAGTGCCACTCATTGTTGCTTCGTTGTTGCCGTTAGGTAAAACGCTTCGCTTGTGATACATACCGCTCTTAGTATTCAACAGTTTTTCATGGCTGCGATTTCGTTTGTGATGCCCCTGGTCGTATTCAGCAATATGTCATTGCTGAGATTTCTTGCGCATCCGTCAAACTAGCACTAAGGCGGATTGAGTGTGGACCTTGTGCAGAGAAAGGACACCCGAGCCAGGTCAGGAGTGAGGTCACATCAGGCTGAGCGTCCACACTCACCAAGGTGGCAGGGCAGACGTGGTAACGGCAACAAGAAGGCCGGTCAGGTGGATGGGGAATGCAGGGGAAGAGAGGGATGGTAGAGGGTTATGCAACACCACACCAATACCTTCAGAACATGAAGACATGAAGCCACAGGCGTATGTGAACTCGTCTTAACAACGTTCTGGGTGCATTACCCTGAGCTTACGAATTGATCGGGTGGCTCTGGATATTGATGGGAAAGGGTGGGGACTGGGTTCCTGAAGCAGCTATGCTGAATCATGTTATCGAAGAAATCTTAGCCTTTATAAAGATTTCTTTTAATCCATGCGAGTTTCAAGTCTCGGTAACTGGCATTTTTCTTTTGAATGAGTGCTTACGTCCCTGATATTGTTTTACATCTGATCCACTCAAAAGATATCAAGTTAAATAGATTCCGTTTACAACTCTTTAGGAATATCCCGCTTTTGTCCATATTCACACTCACGTATGATTTTCTAATACTCATCAACCGCCCCGTCCTCCCTCCCCCCCCCCCCCCCTCCCTTTTTAACTGACATCCCTGTACTTCTCGTGTGCATTTTTTTCACCCCAGAGTATTTCACTTTTCAGTCCGGTTTTCTCTCCACTATCTACTTTTCAAGTTCACTTCTTGATGCTCTCCAGAGACCCTTCACTTTAACTATAAACATCCTGTGGACATGCTGAGAGGATGGGACGCACCACCACCACTTTCCATCTCCGTCCGGCGGCAGTTTCTCGCTTTTCCACTGTAGTTGTCCGAATGAAACATTTCATGGATTTGAACCTGAGGCCCTTCAGTTTGTCCCTCCTCCTTTCATTTTTTTAGCCCTTCCATTACCACCCGTATTATATTATTCATGTTTTCACATTCCCCGTTATCTTATGTTATGCCCTTCCATTACCACCCGTATTACATTATTCATGTTTTCACATTCCCCGTTATCTTATGTTATATTGGCCCTTCCATTACCACCCGTATTACATTATTCATGTTTTCACATTCCCCGTTATCTTATGTTATATTTGGCCCTTCCATTACCCACCCGTATTACATTATTCATGTTTTCACATTCCCCGTTATCTTATGTTATATTTGGCCCTTCCATTACCACCCGTATTACATTATTCA
>JADBJO010003921.1:20000-30000 GCA_016801955.1 Conus betulinus | reverse complement strand
CCAGAGGACCACTCTGACGAGTCTCACCGATATGTGGAACCACTTTCCAGTCGCGCCATTTGTGAGTACTGCACTGGTCCGTTTGGCGTATACTTGCTGGATGTTATCTTTGTCCCGAGATCAAATTTCTTTATAACGGCATATGACGCGTCTCAACAGATTCTGTCAAATGCCCCTTTGAAGTCTCTGAAGACGTGATAGAGCTCCTGGTTTTGCAGGTGTTTTTGGTAATGGGCTAAAGATCGGTTCGTTGATACTTCAGCCTTTCAGATACAGCAGTGTTTGCAACTGGAATGCATTCAGAATGATTTTGAACATTATATTGTTGATCTCACTGATCTTGCGGTTGTTGTGATAGTGTTGAGTATTTCCACTCCTTGGAAGTATAATGATTAGTGATCGACTCTCTTTAGCGTTGGCCACTCTCCAGTGTGCCAGAGTTTGCTGAAGATGGCAGTTAGTATATCAGTTACTGCCTTCCCCCCTTATTCAAGTGTTCTGCAGGGACGTTGTCAGTGCTTGCAGCCTTGCCATGTTCCAGCAACTTCAATGCTGCTACGACTTCTTCGACAAAGTGTTGGAAAGTCATCTCCATTTGATGAATCCTGAAGTGCTGGCATACCTGGATCTCTTTTTTTTTCTGTTTGTTGTAGAGCTCAGAGCAAACTTCCTGCACCTTCTTATGATGTGTTCTTTCTGTATGAGGCAGTTAATGTCTTTGTCCTGAGTTGTGCTGACTTTAATTTGCGTTGGCCAATTTTTCACCGGCTCTTTTGTGTCTTTGTTTATTCGGATGTTTCTCAAAGTTGTCACACTCTCATTTTCATTCCATCTGACATTCACCATGAGCATGCTCTTCTCTCCTCATTCCGTCCAGCATTCATTTTCATCACATTTCCACTCATCATTCCGCCTCGTCATTCATCACACTTGCGTTCTCTTATCTGTTCCGTCTGCCATTCACAGTCACCACGTTTTCCTGTTCTCATTCCGTCCGTCATTTTCCATGCTTAAAGCTCTGCCTCAAATCATTCTCAAGTTCGCTCAGTCAGTCATCAGTCTCACGTTCTTTTCTTTTTTGTCCCAGGCCCATTATTCATTTATCGTTCTCGCGTTCTTTTTCTTCCCTTACGGTCTATCATTGAATTTCTTCTCCAGTCGTCGTCGTCTCCTCTCGAGCGTCATTATTCATTACCACGTTCTTCTCTTTTTATCCAGTCTACCGTTCATCGATTTTTTTTTTTTAACGTTTTGCACATCCGTTCCGGTCTATCGTTCATCCTTTTCACGTCATCTCGTCTGTCATTCATCATTCTCGAGGCGTCTTCCTCTCAGTCTCGTTCCTCACCTTCCCTCCTCCTCCTCCTCCTCCTCCTCCCCCATCATTTATCCTCCTTCTCCTCCCCCTCTCTCTCTCTCTCTCTCTCTCTCTCTCTCGCTTACTCAGAGAGAGAGAGAGAGAGAGAGAGAGAGAGAGAGAGAGAATGAATCTGAGAGAGACAATGACGATGAAAATGACAGATATTCAATTGTCCATTTAGCAAATAAGCCCTGTAGACAAGGGGGCACGTTTGAACATAACTCGGTAACATCAATCGCTCATCTCACCCCTTCCTTCTCCCTCCCGCCACGCCTCGCCCGCAACTCGTTCCGACGGCTTCCTCCCTTTTTCGCCCCCACCCCCACGCCACCCCACGCCCACCTCCACTCCTCACCCCCCCCCCCCCCCTCCTCATATACACACACCTATGCACATGCAGGCACACGACGTCGGATCAAACTGTCAAACATTTCAGGGATTAAAATATACCGCTAGTTGTTTCTTCCAATAGTCTTTTATTTTCTAATGTTCATAGCTTGTGACGTAGATTTTGCTGGATCTATTATCACGTTTTCATTGTCGCTCGACAAAACATCTGCAGAGCGATTTTGGTCTGGAACGTAAAAAAGGTGAGTCAAGTACAGTGTGTTGCTTTAGGATATCTTTGTAAGCTGCACAGTGGAATTAGAACTGAGCTACATTGTCAGTTTCTTTTTCACACGACGGACATTTACCATCAGCCTTTTTTTCCCATCAAGAAATCTAGAACTTTTTGTCTTTTACACGGGCACACATACCGAATGAATTCCAATTACTGGCATTAATCCTGTGTTCGATCGTCGTCTACCGCTCGTTCGGTCATTCATTCGATCTGTCGGTCAATCGGTTGTTCAGACATTCATTCGGCCAGTCGATCGTTCTGTCGTTCGTTCGAAGATTTGCTTTGCCAAATCGCTCATTTAGTCGTTCAGTCGGTCAGTCAGTCTTTCAGTTGATGTTTCGTTCAGCCAGTCATTTCATTCATTTTTTTTTTTCATCGATCAGTTCATTGATCTTCATTCATTCGTTCAGTCAATCAGTCGGTCGTTCATCTTTTGTTCGTTCAGTTGGTCATCGGTCGTTTATCGTTCATTCATTCAGTCGGTCGTTCAATCATTCGTTCTTGCAGTCAGTTGGTCATTCAGTAATTCAATAGTTGGTCGTTCGATCATTCATTCATTCGTTTAGTCGGTCGTTCAGTCATTCATTCGTGCAGTCGGTTGTTTAGTCATTCATTCGTTCAGTCGGTCGTTCATTCTCCATTCAGCATGTCGGTCGCCTGGTCGTTTAGAAATTTATTCTTTCAGTCGGACAGTCGTTCATTCCTTCAGTCGGTCAGTCGATCGTTCAGTCAGTCATTCGTTCAGTCGATCAATCGGTCGTTCAGACATTCATTCAGTCAGTTGGTCGTTATATCATTTGTTCAAACAATTGTTCGGTCGACCGCTCATTCAGTCATTCATTCGTTCAGTAGGTCAATCGGTTGTTCAGTGATTCGTTCGAAGATTTGTTCGGTCGATCACTCATTTAGTCGTTTATTCGGTCAGTCCGTTACTTGGTCCAACAGTCGGTCAGTCAGTCAGTCTTTCAGTTGTTTTTGTGTTCAACCGGTTATTCATTCATTTTTTCATCAATCAGTATATTGATCTTCATTCAATCGTTTAGTCGGTTAGTCGATCGTTCAGTCATACAGTCGGTCAGTCGATCGTTCATTTATTCATTCGTTCAGGTGATCATATATTCATTCGTTCAGTCGGTTGGTCATTCGTTCGTTCATTCATTCATTCATCGGTCAGTCCGTCTTTGTGTCATTCGTTCGTTCAGTCGGTCAGCCAGTCGTTTAGTCGGTCATTGGTCGTTTAATTATTCATTCGTGCAGTCGGTCAGTCGGTCGTTCAGTTCAGTCATTCATTCGTGCAGTCGGTCGTTCAGTCATTCAACTGAAGGGCGTGACATAGTGGATGTTTTACTGGGGTGAAGGGGCCCCAGATACAAGGCGTTACATACGTGGACGTATTTGGGCGGATGGGGCGCAGATACAGGGTTTAACATGGGTGGGCGAGGAGGACAGGCGCAGATGCGGGGCGTGATCTGGTTGGATGAACTGAAGGGAGGTGAATGGATGCCGAGCGCGAAATGGGTTGGTGTAAGGGGGGGTGGGTGGGTGGGTGGGGGGGGAGAGTGTATCCACATGGGTTGGCGAACTGAGGAGGAGGGAGCGTGTATGCAGGGTCTGACATGGATGGGTGAACTGGCGGGCGGGGGGGGGGGGGGGGGGGGGGGGGGGGGGGAGGAGGGTAGCATGGATACATGATGTGACATTGATGGGTGAACAGTAGGGGGGGGGGGAGTGGAGAGGGAGGGGGAGAGGCACGTACACAGGGCGTGACATGTATGAGGCATACACAGGAGCTGGATGGGGAGGAGCAAATGCAGGAATGACATGGTGAGGTACGGGGACATGGATACAGGCAAAACCATGCGTACAGTGGCGTGGGCACAGGTGACATGGGTGGGGAGAGGGGATCGCAGATGCAGTGCACAACATGGTGGCAAGTATGGAGGACGCGAAAACAGCAAACGATTATCGGTGGGGAGCACGGCGGTTGTGGACGCAGCGCGTGCTAGGGGTAGGGGGGGAGGGGGGGTGCAAACATAGGGCATAACATGGGTAGGGGGACAGGGGGCGTGGATGTAGGGGGTAACATGGGATGGGGTTGCACGGGCCACGAATGCAGGATGACATCGGCGGAATACAGGGAACGCAAAATGTGGGGCTTCACATGTGCGTCAATTTTAGGGCGTAACATTGGTGGGACTGAGGGGGAGGGGGGTGGGGTGGCCAGCACCTGGCATGGTTGGAGTGGTGGAAGCCGGGGGGGGGGGGGGGGGGGGGGGGGGGGGGGGGGGGGAGGAAGGAGGGGAAGGGGAGAGGATGATTTCAGGGCACGATGGATTTGGGTAAGGGGGCGGCGCAGATTTTAAAGCATGACGTAGATGGGTGTAGTAGGATAATGGAGGGTGTAGTGCATGACATGGGTGGGCGTACAGGCTGCACAGATTCCAGGGCGTGACATGGGTGAGAGGATAGGACATGACATGAGTTGGGGGAACAGGAAGTGAAGATTCAGGGCCTGACGTGCACGGACGTATGGGGGGTGTCGATGCAGAGTGACATGGGTGAGCGTACTTGGGAAGAGAGGGAGCGAATGAAGAGCGTGACGTGGATGGGCGGGCGCATTGGGGCAGAAGGGTCAGATGAAGGGAGTGACGTGGGTGAACGCATTGGCAGAGGGGTGGATGAAGGGCGTGACGTGGGTGGGTGCATTGTGCAGGGGGGGTGTGGGGGGGGGGGGTGGGGGATGAAGGGCGTGACGTGGGTGGGTGTATTGTGCAGGGGGAGAGGGGTGGATGAATGGCGTGACGTGGGTGGGTGTATTGTGCAGGGGGTGGGGGGAACGAAGGGCGTGACGTGGGTGGATGCATTGTGCAGGGAGGTGGGGGGTGATGATGAAGGGAGTGACGTGGGTGGGTGTATATTGCAGTGGGGGATGGGGGTAGATGAAGGGAGTGACGTGGGTGGGTGCATTGTGCAGGTGGGGGGGGGGGGGATGAAGGGAGAGTGACCTGGGTGGGTGCATTGTGCAGGTGCAGGGGGGGGGGGAGGGATGAATGAAGGGAGTGATGTGGGTGGGGGTGATTGTGCAGGGGGGGGGGGGGGGGGGTGGTGGATGAAGGAATGGAATGACGTGGGTGGGTGCATTGTGCAGGTTGGGGGGGGGGGGGGGTGGATAAAGGGAGTGACATGGTGGGTGTATATGTGCAGGGAGGGGTGGAGGGGTGAATGAAGGGAGTGACGTGGGTGAGTGCACTGTGCAGGGGCGGGGGGGGGGGGGGGGGATGAAGGAGTGACGTGGGTGGGTGCATTGTGCAGTGGGGGTGGGAGGGGTGGATGAAGGGAGTGACATGGGTGGGTGTATTGTGCAGGTGGTGGGGGTGGGGGATGGGGGGGGGGATGAAGGGAATGACCTGAGTGGGTGTATTGTATTGTGCAGGGGGTTGGGAGCGGGGGATGAAGGGAGTGATGTGGGTGGGTGTATTGTGCAGGTGGGGGGTGGGTGGGGGTGGATGAAGGGAGTGACGTGGGTGCGTGCATTGTGCAGGGGCAGGAGAGGGGGGTGTGTGGATAAAGAGCGTGACGTGGTGGGTGTATTGTACAGGGGAGGGGTGTGTGTGGATGAAGGGCGTGACGTGGGTGGGTGTATTGTTCGGGGGGGGGGGGGGGGGGGGGGTAGATGAAGGGGCGTGACGTGGGGGTGGGTATATTGTGCAGGGGGTGGATGAAGGGAATGACGTGGGTGGGTGTATTGTGCAGGGGAGGGGGGGGGGGGTGGGGTGGATGAAGGGAGTGACGTGGGTGGGTGTATTGTGCAGGGGAGGGGGGGTGGATGAAGGGAGTGACGTGGGTGGGGTGTATGTGCAGGGGAGGGGGGGTCGATGAAGGGCGTGACCTGGTGGGTGTATTGTGCAGGGGGTGGATGAAGGGAGTGACGTGGGTGGGTGTATTGTGCAGGGGGTGGATGAAGGGAGTGACGTGGGTGGGGGTGTATTGTGCAGGGGAGGGGGGGGTGGATGAAGGGAGTGATGTGGGGTGGGTGTATTGTGCAGGGGGGTGGATGAAGGGAGTGACGTGGGTGGGTGTATTTGTGCAGGGGGGTGGATGAAGGGAGAGTGACGTGGGTGGGTGTATTGTGCAGGGGAGGGGGGGGTGGATGAAGGGAGTGACGTGGGGGGGGTATTGGGCATTGTGCAGGTGAGGGGGGGGGGGATGAAGGGAGTGACGTGGGTGGGTGTATTGTGCAGGGGAGGGGGGTGGGTGGGGGATGAAGGGAGTGATGTGGGTGGGTGTATGGTGCAGGGGGGGGGGGTGGATGAAGGGAGTGATGTGGGTGGGTGTATTGTGCAGGGGGGGGGGGGGGGGTGGATGAAGGGAATGGACGTGGGTGGGTGTGTTGTGCAGGGGAGGGGGGGGGGGTGGATGAAGGGAATGACGTGGGTGGGGTTGTATTGTGCAGGGGGAGGGGTGGGTGGTGGTGGTGGATGAAGGGAGTGATGTGGGTGGGTGTATTGTGTGCAGGGGAGGGGGGGGGGGGTGGATGAAGGGAAATGACGTGGGTGGGTGTATTGTGCAGGGGAGGGGGGGGGGGGGGGATGAAGGGCGGTGACCTGGGTGGGTGTATTGTGCAGGGTGTGGATGAAGGGAGTGACGAGGGTGGGGTGTATTGTGCAGGGGGGTGGATGAAGGGAATGACGTGGGTGGGGTGTATTGTGCAGGGGAGGGGGGGTGGATGAAAGGAGTAACGTGGGTGGGTGTATTGTGCAGGGGGGGGGGGGGGGGGTGGGGGGGTGTGATGAAGGGAGTGACGTGGGTGGGTGTATTGTGCAGGGAGTGGGGTGGTGGATGAAAGGAGTGACGTGGGTGGGTGTATTGTGCAGGGAGGGGGGGGGTGGTGGATGGAAGGGAGTGACGTGGGTGGGTGTATTGTGCAGGGAGGGGGGGGGGATGAAGGGAGTGACGTGGGTGGGTGTATTGTGCAGGGGCAGGGGGGGTGGTAGATGAAGGGAGTGACGTGGGTGGGTGTATTGTGCAGGGGAGGGGGGGGTGGGGTGGTAGATGAAGGGCGTGGACGTGGGTGGGTGTATTGTGCAGGGAGGGGGGGGGGGATGATGAATGGAGTGACGAGGGTGGGTGTATTGTGCAGGGGGGGGGGGGGGGTGGATGAAGGGCGTGACCTGGGTGGGTGTATTGTGCAGGGGGGTGGATGAAGGGAATGACGTGGGTGGGTGTGTATTGTGCAGGGGAGGGGGGGGTGGATGAAGGGAGTGACGTGGGTGGGTGTATTGTGCAGGGGAGGGGGGGGGGGGGGGGAAGGGAATGAAGGGAATGGTGGGTGGGTGTATTGTGCAGGGGAGGGGGGGGGGGGGGGGTGGGGTGTGATGAAGGGAATGGGTGTGGGTGGGTGTATTGTGCAGGGAGGGGGGGGGGGGGGGGTGTAGATGAAGGGCGTGACGTGGGTGGGTGTGTTGTGCAGGGAGGGGGGGTGGGGTGGATGAAGGGGGGTGATGTGGGTGTGGGTGTATTGTGGGGGGGGGGGGGGGGGGGGGGGGGGGGGTGAAGGGAGTGACGAGGGTGGGGTGTGTTGTGCAGGGGGGTGGATGAAGGGAATGACGTGGGTGGGTGTATGTGTGCAGGGGAGGGGGTGGGGGGGTGGATGAAGGGAGTGACGTGGATGGGTGTATTGTGCAGGGGAGGGGGGAGGGCGTGACTGGGTGGGTGTATTGTGCAGGGGGGTGGATGAAGGGGAGTGACGTGGGTGGGGGTGTATTGTGCAGGGGGGGGGGGGGGGGGGGGATGATGGATGAAGGGAGTGACGAGGGTGGGTGTATTTTGCAAGGGGGGGTGGATGATGGGAATGGACGTGGGGTTGGGTGTATTGTGCAGGGGAGGGGGGGGGGGGGTGGATGAAGGGAGTGACGTGGGTGGGTGTATTGTGCAGGGGAGGGGGGAGGGCGTGACCTGGGTGGGTGTATTGTGCAGGGGGGTGGATGAAGGGAGTGACGTGGGTGGGTGTATTGTGCAGGGGGGTGGATGAAGGGGGAGTGACGTGGGTGGGTGTATTGTGCAGGGGAGGGGGGGTGGATGAAGGGAGTGACGTGGGTGGGTGTATTGTGCACCGGGGGGGGGTGGGGGTGGATGAAGGGTGTGACGTGGGTTGTATTGTGCAGGGGAGGGGGGGTGGTGGATGAAGGGTGTGACGTGGGTTGTATTGTGCAGGGGAGGGGGGGGGGGGGGATGATGAGGGGAGTGACGTGGGTGGGTGTATTGTGCAGGGGAGGCGGGGGGGGGGTGGATGAAGGGTGTGACGTGGGTGGGGTGTATTGTGCAGGGAGGGGGGGGGGTGGATGAAAGGGCGTGACGTGGGTGGGTGTATTGTGCAGGGAGGGGGGTGGATGAAGGGCGTGACGTGGGTGGGTGTATTGTGCAGGGAGGGGGGTGGATGAAGGGCGTGACGTGGGTGGGTGTATTGTGCAGGGAGGGGGGGTGTAGATGAAGGGCGTGACGTGGGTGGGTGTCTTGTGCAGGGGAGGGGGGGGGGGGGTGGATGAAGGGAGTGACGTGGGGGGGGGTGTATGTGCAGGGGGGGGGGGGGGGGGGGGGGGGGTGATGAAGGGAGTGACGTGGGTGGGTGGGTGTGTGCAGGGGGTGTGTGTGTGTGGATGAAGGGAGTGACGTGGGTGGGTGTATTGTGCAGGGAGAGGGTGGGAGGGGGGGATGAAGGGAGTGACGTGGGTGGGTGTATTGTGCAGGAGGGGGGGGGGGGGTGGATGAAGGGAGTGACGTGGGTGGGTGTGTATTGTGCAGGGAGGGGGGAGGGGGGTAGAGATGAAGGGGGTGACGTGGGTGGGTGTATTGTGCAGGGGAGGGGGGGGGGGGGGGGGATGAAGGGCGTGACGTGGGTGGGTGTATTGTGCAGGGGGGGGGGGGGGGGGTAGATGAAGGGAGTGACGTGGGTGGGTGTATTGTGCAGGGACGGGTGGGGGGGGGGGGGGGGTGGATGAAGGGAGTGACGTGGGTGGGTGTATTGTACAGGGGAGGGGGGGGGGGGGGGGGGGTGATGAAGGGCGTGACGTGGGGTGGGTGTATGGTGCAGGGGAGGGGGTGGTGGATGAAGGGAGTGACGTGGGTGGGTGAATTGTGCAGGGGAGGGGGGGGGATGATGAAGGGCGTGACGTGGGTGGGTGTATTGTGCAGGGAGGGGGGGGGGGGGGATGAAGGGAGTGACGTGGGTGGGGGTATTGTGCAGGGGGTGGATGAAGGGAATGACGTGGGTGGGTGTATTGTGCAGGGAGGGGCGGGGGGGGGGGGATGAAGGGAGTGACGTGGGTGGGTGCATTGTGCAGGAAGGGGGGGGGGGGGGGGACGAAGGGAGTGACGTGGGTGGGTGGTGTGTGTTGTACAGGGGAGGGGGGGGGGGGGATGAAGGGAGAAGGGAGTGACGTGGGTGGGTGTATTGTGCACGGGGGGGGGGGGGGGGGGGTGGATGAAGGGCGGGACCTGGGTGGGTGTATTGTGCAGGGGGGGGGGGGGGGGGGTGGATGAAGGGAGTGACGTGGGTGGGGTGTATTGTGCAGGGGAGGGGGGGGGGGGGTGTATGAAGGGCGTGACGTGGGTAGGTGTATTGTGCAGGGGGAGGGGGTGAATGAAGGGCGTGACGTGGGTGGGTGTATTGAGCAGGGGGAGGGGCTAATGAAGGGCGTGATGTGGGTGAGTATATTGTGCAGGGGGGGGGGGGGGGGGGGGGGGGTAATGGGGGGATTAATGGATGTCGTGGGTGGTGGCACATTTGAGTAGATGGGACGCAGATGAAGGGCACAATAACGAGGTTGTCTTGGGCAAAAGGAGCGCTGATAAAGGGTGTGACGTGGATGAGTATTAGGGCAGAAGGGGTGGATGAAGGGCATGACAATGGTGGGCATATTGGCAAGATTGGCGCTGAGGGAGCGGGGATGAAGGGCATGACAATGGTGGGCGTATTGGGCAAGATTGGGCGCAGGGGGAGCGTGGATGAAGAAGGGCAT
>JADBJO010003921.1:5000-12500 GCA_016801955.1 Conus betulinus | reverse complement strand
ATATCAAGACTTGCACACTCACCAGCCGCCGTGGCGAAGTGGTTAGCGTTTAGCGTCGCGGACTCCCGGCTGGGAGGTCGTGGGTTGGAATCCCATCAGAAGTCATGTGGGTTTTTCTCTGCAGCAGCAGCAGAAAAAGAAAAAAAAAAAGTGATGGTAATATTGATAACACTGTTATCATTATTATGGTCATTGTTGTTATTGTTGTTATCATTATCATTTGATTATTGTTATTGTTGTTATCATTAGTAGTATTTCATTAATGATGATGATACTACTACTACTACTACTACTATTACTACTACTACTACCGATAACAATCAGAAGAAGAAGAAGAAGAATAATTCTGATGCTGATAACATAAATTATTATTGTGTATTTTGGGACATTATTCTTATCAAAAATCCACCGTTACACTGACTACTGTTACTGTTGCTGATATCACCACTACCACTACCGCTGCTGCTGCTGCTGCTGCTGTTGTTGCTACTGCTGCTGTGCTACTACTACTACTACTACTACTACTACTACTACTACTACTACTACTACTACTACCATGATGATGATGATTGTTGTAGTTGTTGTTGTTGCTGTCGCTGCCGCTGCTGCTCCTGCTGCGGTTGTCGGCATCTGTCTGTCTCGAAAGACAATAGTGCAGTAGCTGCCGACCATACAAGTGGAGCAAACAAAGATAGGAAATTGAAAAAAAAAAAAAAAAAAAAAAAAAAAAAAAAAAAAAAAAAAAAAAAAAAAAAAAAAAAAAAAAGTCTGTGAAAGGCTGCAGTCAGCGGGAGAGGGCAGAGAGAGAGGTGGGCGAGGTAGTGGGGACTGAGGTGATAGGAGTGTGTGTGTGTGTGTGTGTGTGGGGGGGGGGGGGGTGTCGGTGGAGGGAGAGGGGGAAGCAGTCCAACAGATCGTGTACAGAAAGGACCACACTTCACGTTTAATATTGGACATTGCTTTCACACGTCAGTGCACATCGGTTTCAAATGGCAACTGCCTGCAGTTTCACAGCATGAGAGAGAGAGAGAGAGAGAAAACAAACTCTCTCTCTCTCTCTCTCTCTCTCTCTCTCTCTCTCTCTCTCTCTCTCTCTCTCACACACACAACACACACACACACACACACACACACACACACAGATAGAGACAGAGAAAAACGGGCAGAGAGATGGAGTGGGAGGGAATTAGAGCGAAAGAAAGATAGATATGGGGAGGGAGAGGGTGAAAGGGATGGAGAGAGAGAAAGATAGAGAGAGAAGCACGCACGCACGCACACGCGCGCATACACACACACACACGCGCGCGCGCGCGGGGGCACACACAAACGACAGACGGACGGACAGACAGACAGACGGACAGACAGACACACAGACACAGACATACAAACGAACTGACGGACTGACAGACAGACACAGAGACACAGACAGGTTGAACTGACAGAGGGGCAGACAGACAGACGGACGCACGCAGACACAGTTTCAGATCACTTCGACCAGGATGGGTACGGGTCAAATTTATTTTGAACGACTGCACTTATGAAGAACGAAGCAAAGGCCGGAAAGGGGGTGGGGGTGGGGAGGGAGAGAAATATATAATTTACACTACTGTTACAATATTCGATAATATCATTTTTATGAGCAGGGGTAAGGAGTGTCTGTTGTCAGACACCAAGCCCCATTCTGTCTTTGAGACAAACCCGTACTTTGTGTGCGTGCGTTGTTTAGGAACACGGTTCTGAATGAAGTGCGTAACAGGTTGCGTAAAGGCTTCACTCAGAACTGTAATATGCATCAGAGTGTTCCAAGAGCTGTGATTGGGGAGGCCAGGCTCAGCCAGTCCTCTTCAACACCCTGATTGGTCGCTATGTGCACAAGTGTAGGGAGCTGCTAGGAGACTCGGGAAAACGGTTAGAAGGAGATTTGACATGGCCGTAGTAGCAGCGCAATTCTAGGCTCTCCAGAGTGATCAGGCTACAGATCCTGCCGGAGAGTCTCCCTGTCAGCACACGACCTCCTGGAAGCTAGTACTCGCTGGTGGAGTCCATTCAGGAGCAAACAGAAGTGTGGTGCGGCAACATCCTCGAGGACACAAACACCGAGGCGGGACTGGCCATCTGTCTTGTCCCTACCGACGCACCACCTCTACCCACGCCAGGACTTCGCCACAGTCAGGAACGGCCAGGAGAATCCGTCCTGCTGACAGAGGATCAAGACCCGAAGAGCCCCTCCGGAGAGCAAACGAAAGCCCTTCTAGTTCACCCGGCTGAGAACGTCACGGTGTTTGACGTCAAGCACCGTGACGTTATTTTCCCAGTCGCTGCGGAACCCCGATAAAGTAAGATATGTGGAAGATGAACATAGACGAATGAGATCTGTGTGAATGCATCTGGGTAAACAAGAGCAATCGTATTTGTAGAGAAATGTATAAGAAAATAGAACCTGTATTTCTTAGTATTAGGGACGGGCGGGTATATATTTATGTTGTAGATAGGGTCAAATCCTGAGGGCCCAGTTAAGCCTGAGGTTGAATACGTGGACCACGAGAAGCAAAGCACATCATCAACGAGCAACGTCTACAGGACTGATGATCAAGGGTCACGACAACGTCCACTGACCAGGAATCGTCCGTGATCATCACACGACGACAGGAAACTGATGCGTACTGGCTAGACAGGCCAGAACTGCATGATTTTCTTTTCTTTTCTTTTTTTTTAGCCCACAAGACATAAACACAAAAAGGAAGGACTCGCTTTAGTCAATGTGAAGGACTTGCTTTAGGCTATGATTTAATAATTTTGTGTGTGCATACTCATGTATTTAAATAAATGTGTGGTTAATTTACATTTTGATTTCAGTGACTGAATTGAATGAGAGAGTCACGGCGAGAGGACCAAAATTCAAATACATAGTCAGGCACCCCCTAGACACGCTAACACCAGACGAAATTAGTGCCTGATAATATATATATATATATATATATATATATATATATATATATATATATATGTGTGTGTGTGTGTGTGTGTGTGTGTGTGTGTGTGTGTGTGTGTAATTACATTAAAACTAATAAATTCCAAGGATAAGTACCGAGCACCATTCTAGCAACTTACAGGGCAGCTTGGTATTGCACAGACTGCAAGAAATATTGAATTATAAAACAAAGCTTGCTCTTATGTCTTAGATTGTAGAAATTGGGGGGTGATAAGCCTTCTTATCTGCAGTGGTAGATAATTCTGCCTAACTGACAGTATCTGCTTGAGTGGGTGAATGGGGAATAATAAATGCTTCTCAAAATGAACCTTCAGAAAGCGAATAGTCTCAGAAGTGGGAAACAATCTCCAATGGGGAGGAAGCTCACTAACATATAACTAACATATAAGCTCACTAACATATAACTCCTCTGGTCAGATCTGACCAGGAGTTATATCTTAGTGAGCTTCCTCCCCATTGGAGATTGTCTCCCACTTCAGAGACTATAAGCTTTCTGAAGGTTTATTTTGAGAAGCATTTTATTATTCCCCATTCACCCACTCAAGCACATACTGTCAGTTAGGCGGAATCATCTACCACTGGAGATAAGAAGGCTTATCACCCCCCTCTTTCTACAATCTAAGACACAAGAGCAAGCTTTGTTTATAATTCAATATATATATATATATATATATATATATATATATATATATAAAGAAAGAAAGAGAGAGAGAGAGAGAGGTGGGTGTTTTTGTGTGTGTGTGTGTGTGTTCTGTGCTCTTTTCTCCTTCAGGTTTCCGCATTGATCTGTACGGCTTCTTCGAACTTCTTTCTTCCTAAACGGATCGAATGACTCCGGACCACCCTCCCCCTCCTGATCTCCCTCCCAATCCGCATTTTAAGACTGACAGATAGACAGACAAACGTGGGCTTAAAGTGGAACACACTGTGGCAGGAAAACGAACTATCCCATCTGGCAAGTCGTTAGAAGTCTAATGGAGGCCAAAGCAAACAGCTAGCGTTCCAACAGACTGCTTCAAGACTGCTCGATCAACACGGCAACAGATTTCTCTTCTTTTGGCAATTTCTGACCCCAGAATCAGTGACAACGCCCTCTGGCCCCCCAGTCTCTTCTGCCCTGGCCCCTTTGCCTTCTTTCCCTCTGCCCCTTTCAGTTCTCCTCTCTTCCAATCTTTCCTCGTTCCAGCTCTGTCTCCATGATTTTCTAGTGAAAGCGCTATGGGGATCTCTCTCTCTCTCTCTCTCTCTCTCTCTCTCTCTCTCTCTCTCTCTTACACACACACACACACACACACACACACACACACACACACACACACACACACACACACACACACACACACACACCACACACACATACTCATACACAATCAGAGAGAGAGAGAGAGTGTGTATGTGTGTGTGTGTGTGTGTGTGTGTGTGTGTGTGTTTGACTCTGTGTGTATGTGTGTGTGTGTGTGGGGGGGGGGGGGTGGTGTCTGGAATCACCCCAGGATAACTCTGCTAATAGGGGCGTGGGAGTGGCGCATTCTGGGTCTGCCACATACACACCCTTCCCCTTTCCCCCTTTTCCCAAATTAACTCCACGAGAGTAGTTTTGGTTTCAAAAAAAATAAAATATTGCCCGGTATTATTCTAGCAAAATTGCGTGCAACAAAACCACTCCAAACATTCATCATCATAAATAATGCTTGTGCGATATATTCGGAAGGGATAGGTGAACAAATACACTGGGATATTCTGTGAAGAGAGCTGACGGTAAGGACGGTGCAAGAAGAGAGGAGGTGGGGGGGGGGTTGCAAGGAGGAGAAGAGAGGAGGGAGTCAGAGGTGCCAAGCAGGAGAAGGAGATGGGGTTGGGGGCTAACCAATCATCCATAGTGGGAGAAGGGGATGGGGTTGGGGGCTAATCAATCATCCATAGACCTAACCCAACTACCAGTGCTCCCTCATTCTGTCAACAGGTTTGCGTCATGGAGTACTAAATCCTACGACGAACGTTCGAACGCTATACCGATTGACAGGTAGGAAGAAACCACGGGAAGATGAAGAGTAGAAGGTAACCCACTCAAGCACATGTTTTGACTCTTACCTCACAAGTCGCCTTGTCATGGATGTAAGCCATATAGCTGTAGGAAATCTGCTGTATGTAGATGACAATGTTTATGCGTTCTGAAGTTCACTTCAATCTCTGAACTAGACTCAGATGGACCTGCTTCTGTCATAATTCTAACGTCTGTGGTCCTCTTCCCAAGCAACAATGAGAACAATGTACGCACTGCGTTGGACAGACTACGGGTAGGTAGATCAATGTCATATCGAGCTGCCAAAGTGTAAAACACTATAGATGCTTTACCCGTTCCCACTCCACTGCCTCTGTCTTCCACCCCCGCATTCATATCCGCCCTCTTCCATAACCGTTTTCACCCAGTTTTTCCCTTTGTCTGCCACTCTTTCATTCTCAAGGACGTTTAAATCAATGAACAGATTAACAAAATGAGCCGCAGAGGTGGAAACTACACACACACACACACACACACACACACACACACACACACACACACACACACACATATATATATATATATATATATATATATATATATATATATATTAATGCCAAACCTTTATTATTTTATTTCAAAGCCGCACTGTCAGGACGACTCTACAACATATTGTACTCGCATGCATACGTGAATATATCCCATAGATTACATTTTCAAAGAACAATGAATGCATACCAGCATAAAAGTAAAAGAATAAAAAAAAATGTGCATCAGTGGCTGGCTTCTTCTACTCAGGCTCGAGTGAGCGAAAGATTTCAAATGAGATCACTTGTGCCATGCACACGAGTTTTACCCTTTTAATGCTTCTTTGGGCGTACTGCACAGATTTCCTGACCAACACTACGGCAGTCTGAATCTCTCGGGTATGGTTCCCACCAGGATATATTACGCGAGCAAGACATACTGGACAGATTCCTGACTAACACTACATCAGTCTGAATCTCTTGGGTATGGTCCCCACCAGGATATATTACGCGAGCAAGACATACTGGACAGATTTTCTGACCAACACTACAGCAGTCTGAATCTCTTGGGCATGGTTCCCATGGGCTTGGGCAAGCAAGTTATAGAGTACAGTCAGGTAGGCTCAGACTAGAACAGAACTCCATAGCATCATCTCCGTTATTCTCATCCTAATCGACCACCTCCACCCCCACCCCACCCTCTCCCAACGCCTGCCACAAACATGTTTTAAACATTCTTAGACGATGTAATCCTTTATGTAATATTTTCATGGTGACCTGATATAATTTCCTCTCCACATCTGTGCCTGTGATGAATTCGTGTCAACAGTCGATGTGTTAGCAAGTTCATAGCAGCTGTCGTTGGAGAGATGTGCTCGTGCGCTCCGAAGGAGGATGCTTATTCGGGACCAACCCGGCAGTGGCTGTGTATGGAAGAGCTCGATCCGCGCGAGACGTCGCAGATTTACCGCTGAGGGGTCTGGAAAGATCAAACAGAAAACTAAAGACCGCCAACCCGAATGGGACAATATAGCTATAGAGAAGCAACGCGTGTCAACATAAAGGTCTTCAACACAGAAAAACGGAAAAGAAAATCAATTTTTTTTTTCCGAAGAAACGCTTGCGACAAAGAAAAAAGACTCAGCTTTGTTACTGAGCATTTGCGTTCTGCTGGTGAGTTGGAAACGTCACGAGTTATTTCCTCTTGGGTAACAGAAACGTAGACATCGTATAGGAGCAGACACTCTATATGACACAAGTAAGTCAACTCGCCTGATTACCCGAGGGACCCTTTGTGGGAGGGTACGCACATATATACAGTAACCAGTGGTGTGGTCGAATCCAAAATGTCCACAAACAGTAGCTCAATTTGCTTACAGGCTACCTCGGAAAAAAAAAAAGAAGTTACCCATTTCTGTGTGTTTCCAGACAATCTATTTTATTCCGTCTCATCTTTCGTCCTCCCCATAAACGGCATTGCTCCCACACTGAATCTTCCAGTCTCCAAGAACACAGCGACGTCCATAAATATGTAATTACAGCCCCCAATGTCCAGCAATCCTTTTATATGCGACAGTCACGTTAGTGTCATTAATATGTATGTCCACTTAGATAGATAGACATTGTTTTGATCACAACACACACGCGCGCGCGCGCACCCCCCCCCCCCCTATATATATATATATATATATATATATATATATATATATATATATATATATATATATTATATATATAGGTGTGTGTGTGTGTGTGTGTGTGTGTGTGTGTGTGTGTGTGTGTGTGCGTGGACAGGGCAGTGTCACAATTATTATCATAATTGATAACAACTTTCAAAATAGGACGTAAATAGTTGAAGCAATTGAATAATCAATATCAGAACGTATACATTCCTTTCAAAATTGTAATGCTGCTCTCGCTCTCTCTCTCTCTCTCTCTCTCTCTCTCTCTCTCTCTCTCTCTCTCTCTCTCTCTCTCTC
>JADBJO010003920.1:210000-221852 GCA_016801955.1 Conus betulinus | reverse complement strand
AATGTTTATGTGATGAACATGAAACATTGGACAAAAAAAAATTAGCATTATACTTTCATATGTGATGGACGTTATTGTGGATTTCTGTTGGTTTTGAACAGGGAACACAAAAAAAGTGAATATTGTTCCCCAGTCTCTCTTTGAATGAATGTGGGTAGATGCGTGCGCATGGAGTGAACATGATTGTGTTTGTAGAGTGTATACAAATAGGATGTGTGACACGTCCTTCAGGGACCTTCAACCCACTATGCAAGCCTCGGTACAGTAACCACCCTCCAGTAATCCGCCTATTCGGCTGGAACCCCAAAAATCTTCCTTTGCACGGAAAAACAAAACAAATAAAACAAAAACAGAACGTCCCTAGGGCATGCGGACAGGGGAACTGCTGATGTGGATTTAACTTGTTTTTGGATGCCGCTAATGGTTAGCTGCTCTCATAGGTGCCCCACGCAGAGCGTCAAGTTCTCCTCGTACGATCTTCACGCTCTCTTTCTCAGGGCTAAGTGAAGATGAGGAGTTAATGGGGTGGTGGGATTTAGGGAGGGGGAGGGGTATGTCCCGGTCAGTGGGACTTCGTTTTGTAGGTCTCTGTACAACTCAAACGTCCACATCCACTTCTACTGATCAAGGTTTATATTGGTTTCTTTCTCGAAAGTCAGGTTCGGACTGATTCAGTCCATTTGTGCCTTTGCACGTTCAGAAAAGGGTACAAGAAACAAGGCAAACAAGCAAAAACAAAACAAGAGAACGAAAACCAACAAAAGTAATGCACGGTGCAAGGGAAAATTTTAACGGAAAATACAAGGTTGTCTTGGTTCCGGTGGTATTAGAATCAAAAATGTACAGTCATGAGTTTCAAAGTGCGGGGGCTCACTGGAAGCCGGCGAATGGAAACCACGATTGTAGATAGAAAGCGATTTTACCTATTATCGCCGCCGGTACAAAAGGGTCAAATAATTTACAAGACAAAGGCACGTCGCCGTTCGACCTCTTTGGTCTGTTCATGCAAGACAAACAACTTCCTGTAAAGAAAACGATATCGAACAATCATCAATCTTTCTCAAAAGGGCGCAACAATGGACGTTGAAGGAAATGAAATAATATATTACAGTATATTGTACACATTTTGTCGTGAGTTAATCGGGAGTGTGGTCCTACTTTCAGGTGCCACCTGTCCCCCTTTCGACCACTCCCATCTCCATCTTCACGCACCAATCAGGCAACCACCATCGGAAACGCCTCTATTCCGGTCTCCCCAGTTAAACGCCTTTTGGAACACATCATGGTGAACAACTCGAACCATTCACAGTCCTTTTACAAAGGAACAACGGCTAGGTATTTCAGATGCCACAGAGGCCAACTCGCCGAACAAGAAACGACGCTGCACTGCCGCGCCCACCCCCACGTTCATTTCAGCGGTGTTCGGTGATCAAGATCCCTTTTCGTTAGTCTTTTATAACCAGTCGACAACCACACCGTCTAACAACTAAATCTTTTCATATCTCCTGAGCAACGCTACACCGGACTTGGCTCGTCTTCCTACCGTTCACTAGACCGTTCGAGTGCCAGGGCGAGTTACTAGCCTTTCGATGTGAGAACTAAAAACGACGGGCCCCTGGCAGGATACATCTACTGACGTAAGAACACCCCAGGCACAAAAAGGTGAGTTGCCCTTAGCGACATCTGAAACTTTAAGTGCATAAAAAAAAAAACAGTTCGATTAGGCTAGGTGAAGTGAACGCAAAAACCATGCGGCAGACAGAACACAGGTAGGGTTCACGTGTCGGCCTTGAATTTTCTGTTATGGCGTTCACAGTCTCGCGAGGGACATGGGGACCGGTTCATAACTATGTCACCCCTGTCGTCCATGTACTGTTTTATGTGTGTATCTCCTCGGTTTTTTTATTTGGTTTATATTGTCACCGGTGTTCTTTATAGTTTGACATGTCTATACGTTCATTTGGGAGAGATCACCCAAACACCCGGTTACAGTTATAGTACACGGTGGCCTACAAACATGATCGGTTTTTTACCATGCTCAACCGGGTGAAGTATATAATCCTTGGAACCTATTAACCATAAGAAAACGCCAAAATCCTAAAAATCTTTTATGAACACAAGTTCGTCCGAACATTGTGATACTAGCATGGAGCCCCAACTCTGACCGAACCCCAGTCAGCCGCTCTGAACTCATGATGGACATTCGCCTCCTCCGTGGTCAACCAGCAAGGGGGAACGATTGCGAACGTGCAAACCAGAAAGGACATCTTGAAGCAATAGCCGACCTCATCACTGGCAAACCAACTGCAACCATCTGGACCTCGACTAACACACCACTAGTGACGAACAAATCTCGCCGCCTTCCAATCAACTAACGTCAAAGCCGCGTCCCCTTATATAGATCATGGAGACCTGGCGATTTTTATTTTATATGCACAAAAAAACCACCATGCAAAACCTGCCACGACCATTCTGTTAACAGCTGACTGCGGAAAGATCCGCAGGATCCACTGGACAGAGACCACACACATCAACACAAGAGCTGCGGGAAACAGATGCTAAGCCGACGGCTAGTAGAGCAAGGGACATCGGTCCCAACAAAAGAAGCATTGGCGGTGGGTGGATAGGGGATTCAATAGACTCCTGAAACGTCGACCCCCCGGGATTCACAACCACCATGCAGAAATGCCTCTGACTGCGAACCCCAAGTGGCAAAACGGGAAGCGATGAATGACAGAAGAAAACCACCCTGGCAAGCACGGGACCTGGCAATGGGACCACCAGTGGCAGATGGCGTACAGCTGGGGCGAATTAGAAAAGAGTTGGGGTACCAGGAACCGTGGTCGTTGGTTGTAGGGCAGTGTGATTGGTCCTGTTGCTTGGCCCCCCCAAGAATACAATGGGCCCTAAGTACGTAAGTTTGAAGTAAGTAAGTAAGAAGTAAGTGTACCAGTAAATCGTAACCCCTATAACCACGTGATATAAAGACTCCGGTGACGATATAGACCCCGGTATATAATACCAGACACAGTGCACCAGAAACCCAGTAGTTACATATACGACATGGTTCATACAGATTCAGGTGACCAGAAAAAGACTGTCTGTAGAATCATCCGCATCAGGGGGTTTGAGAGAGAATCTTTGGTGTTTGTTGCCCCACCGATAAAGGTTTGTCACAACCGCAGTGCAAGCGCATGTATATCACACTATATGCTCGATCTGTAATACCAAAAGGTTAAGGCTCTCTTCGAATAAAACGACCTGCTAATTAGTCTTGAAAGAGAATGATTAAACGCAGTCAAAGTCATGTGATTTGTAACTCTTTCCTTCTATTTACATTCACATTTTTTGGATAAATACTATATTCCCAAGCAAATTCTGGACTGATGGTGTTATGGGCAGGCGAGGTTCATTAAAAACCATACACTGTTACACGCACATGACTTTCTTAACAGTAATGGTGTGAACTGCCTCACGATCATTCATTCCTCCCTATTTTGATGTAATTGAAATCTCAAACATTAATTTAAGCTATTTACTTGCCTGATGAAGACAGCATAAAAGAAACAAAACTTCCTGCCCTGTTGAATACAGGATATTCCATTTTCATTCACACTGTATATAATGGCTCTGTTTTATTTTACTGCACTCTTTGGTTGTGACCTTTTCTTTTTTTTTTTTCTCAGTTGGAAAATTTCCCCCCAACCGTCGAAAATGGAAGACTAAAAAAAAAAAGAACGGAGAGGTATTTAGAGGATTCGCTTACAAGGATCTGCGTCTCCTGCGTCTCTTGGCTATAATGCATGAGGTAATCTGCTTTATGCTAGGTAAAAGCTATTTTGTTTGCACTATAGAGAGACTATTTATCACAATTTCTTCGGGGTGATTCTGGGAAATAGGTCGTTGGTCCGTCAACAGCCAAACCCCGGAGAGTTGGTGCCATCACACACACACACTTTCTTACGGTCTAGCAAAGCCCCCCAATAAAGGTCAACACGGACAACGAAACCATGAAAATAGAAACAGCACTTGCTTTGGACAGCCACCGCTGCGGCGAGATTTGAGCTGTAGTAGCTCGCCCATTAACGTAGTTACCGTGACTGAGGCTATCGTACATCATTCACGACATTCCACGCTCCTCGATCCCCGCCCATCCACATTAACTTTCCACCCCCTTACCCCCTCCCCACAGTCCCCTCCCCCGCCACCGTTCATCAAATCCGGCACCGTCAAGATATTTTATGTAACACAGTGGTCTCTGTCCCTATAATAAAAGTAACATTCCTCCACGTGTCAGTTCGTTCCTGCGGTCAGTCTTCTATCGCCACGCGACGGTTGCGATCTCTGCGGAGGGTGGTCCTCAGACGTTTCCTTTTTTGGTACCACCCCTCTATTCAGTTGTTACCCTACTACTTTTGCTATTACATAAGAATACCGTATTTTTACCTGCACTTGTTTTTGCCCCCACTACTAATTGTTTCAGAATTATACGGTTGGTCAATCATGTGGGTGAGTGCTAGCTTCGTACGACCTGCGCCTAGCCTGTTATTGGAAAGGTTGTGGCACAATTTTAGCCCGCTGCTCAATGCTTGGCGTTTGTATCTGAACTAGTCAGACGTCCATGAACTCCAGACCTTTGTTGTCAGTATTTTTGATCTATCCCTCTTGTGCACTCCTTAATTATAGGCTCCTCAAGCATAGGCTCAAAAGATTTGTCCCTTAATTTATACTGTTTGCATAATGTTTTAGTTTTCAACAATTTTTTTTTCATCCAAAACTTTCGTGTTTTTTTTTTTCTTCGTTTGACTAGTTCTCATTTACCATTACGTTTCTTTGTCTTTGTAGATTCCCCCTTTTGTTGACCTTGTTTTTGTTGGGGCTGCGTGTGGACATTTGCGTGGTGTGTTTTGAGGTTTTTTTTGAACACATTGGCGGCGGAACACTTGTTACTTTTAGATTGGGAATGTCCGCTCAGCCGGCATTTTTTTTGAAGGCCATGGAGACGGCAATACCCCCCCCATCACACCTAATCTGCCGTCGGAAGACTGATTGTGGAGTTCATCAGCACTAGTGATATGGGGGTGTTCATTATACTCAGCAACTTAGTGAAGGTGGTTCAGATTTTATGATACCACATTTTCCCATCGTCATTAAATCCCTTAATACCCGTATGTTCTCTTTCACCTCTCCAATTTCTAATCTTGCAAATCATACTCATACGATGGAAATAACTTATTGATCCACTGCATGTTTTCCACTACGCAATTGTTACAAAAGTTCCCACATTTTTATATAACACACACACACACCAGTCTGCTGTGGGGGGGTCATTCACTCCCCCTACCTACACCCTTCGCCCCACGCTCCGTTTACTAAGGTAAGCACTCCCACCACCACCCCACCGTTCCCCATCCCGCCCCTGTTGGTCACCTCACTTGAACCCTACCCCCCGCAAATTGATGTTCATACCTGGGTCTTTCATTTCCCCCAGCCTTGTTTCACCTCCACTCAGAGTCACTTTACTCCCACCACCATCGTCTTCACGCCCCTACTCTCCAGCTTCCTGTTTTGTTTTCACCTTCACCCTGGGCCGACTTTTCTATATTGCCTCCCGAGTCCCTCTGGGCGCAGAGGTTTGTCTTGCGCGTAGGGGGCACGCGGCGGTGTGAACATTTGCTTAGACGGCGAGGGTCGACAGCCAAGGTAGAACCAGGGAAGCGCACCGTGTCTACAGTGACTCCTCTTTGCGCCGACCGCTCCCCCCGCAAAGAGTAGCGCTAGTCTTGCGCACGAAAAATGGGTAGTTTTGGGCCACCAGAAGAGTGGACATTCGTTTCTTGTGACCCACCTTCTTGACTCGCATGCCGTGATGACGCACATCCACCGCAAAATCCCCCCCCCCTCTCCCTATTGCATTTTTTTCACGCGCGGATACAACCACACAAACACGTCGCCATTACCGGCGTTGGCGCAACGATCTGGTGAACTTCAAAGTATAAGTTGCTATGCAGTTCTATGTAGGGGTTCTTCTATTCATTACTGCCCGCTAGCATCACCGTGTGGGCTGTTTACTTACGCATCGTCATCAAGTTCTGATAAAACCCATGTTAGGCTTGATATACTGCTGGTCCTTGTGATTCCCGTTTAAAAGGCATCCACAACAAGTGTCATGTAAACTAGCGTCTGTCAGGATCTGAAAACTTCCATTATCACTACTAGGGCTGCCAGCAGTACCCTTATGATCACATGCATCGTCGGTGCGATTTTAATCAGGTCATCATCAAAAACATTCTTATGGTTTCACCGGCCATTGCGAACACGGTTCCATTCCCTAATATAAAGTAGGTAAGCTTTTCAAGGCCTTTTTGATTTTATGTGTTTAAGGCCTGTTATGCTGACAATACAGAGGCTCCTTCCACAATACACCACACACACAACTAATAAGGCCATGGAAGATTGTATAAACTACACGTGTTTTCCCTCCCACTACTTAGACGTTTTCAGCATATATTGGTTTGGTCCAACTCAGTGGGCGACCCAGAATCTCTTAGAGCATCCCAATTAGTAAAGGTTGTTCTACAAACTACCACCCTTCTTACTTGCGCCTGAAGACTGCTTGTGTTAGTGAACATGTCAGAGTGGACCACCATATAGAATCGCTTCATTTATTTTTTTGTTAATCTCTCTCTGCCACCCTTCTAATAACGGATCCCAATGCATAGGGCTTCAAAGTTTTACTGGTCCCCTGCTGTTATTTGTACAATCCGGTTTGCCATAATGGATTATAGGTTTTTCTAGCACACTATTTACCTTCCACATTTTCCGTTGTATTTTTCAATCCAACTTGCACCTGGAATGCTCTTCGGGGGTGCTGGGGACTTTCCCTCTTTGAAAATCTGGTGGGTCGTTGCAGGAAAACCAAAAGAAGACGGACCGGTTGGCGTTGTCTCTATTTGCGCCAAGGACCACAGACCACAATTAGACCTTTGTCTCCACTAACTGAGGTTTACCGTTATGTCAGGAGCGGTCCGAAAAGTTTCACTAGGATGCCGGCTGATAGTATGATCGTTCGAGGAGCCGATTCCCCCGCATTTTTTTTTTATGGTTATCTTATTTAAAGTGGGCTGAAGGGTTTTTTGCAGTTATATTTGTATGATTTATAGATTTTCCTCGTTTATTTTTTTTTTATTTTTAACCCTTCATTATGTCTGTATAAGATGACGATTTTTATTTATTCTGCTTTTGGGTAGTTTAACCTTTTGAATTGTTTTCCGGGCTCACAATCCACTTTGTTTTGTGTTTTTTTAGTTTTTTCTTTTGTTTCTAGAACTTATATAATCCTATATATGATATCGTGGTCTTTTTTTCTGCCCCCTGTGCCACTTCTAATGCATAGCAAGTGAACCACTGTTGGCATTTGATCCTCCACACTGGGGAGGATTGTTTCTTAATTGTGCAGACACACCACCGTGGACCGACAATACCTACGAGATTGAATTATTAGCTCTCCGCACTTAATTTCAGGTGGGTGCACGGATTATTTAGGTATGTTCCTAACCTACGATCAGTGTTGCGCCTCCCATTGCTCGCCTCCATCGACACCATTTATGTGTAAAAACTCCATATCTGTTGGTGAATCAAGTCCTCCACAGTAGGACCAAGTATCCGTCTGTCCCTGTGAATTTAATCCCAAGATAACTTATCTTTTGCTGTTATCATCTACTTATCCCCTTTCATCACCCTACGTTGTACTGTAAGCATCTCTTCTTTATTCGCTGTGTGCTACACCATCCAAGTATAGTACTTTTCCGTGGATTTAGTGACTTTGTTCTCTTACTGTATACACCCCAGCACCACCCTAACTTATTTATGTCTGTCTTTATTCATTACACACATCTGTGTTTAAACCGTTTTCACCCCCCCCATTTTTTTCCCGCTAATCCTACCACCCCCTTTTTTAGATATGTACATTTCTAACTTTGTCTGAGTACAAATTCTAAATGATAATTATTTGCTAACTATCGGGCTCAAGTTACACAATTATTTATGCTATATTAATCCACTGTATAACTTATTTCCACTGCCTTACAATCATCCTACTCATTAAACCAATTTTATCCCGCGTATGTTTTTCTAGGTATTTCCAAGTTTCGCGTTTCCCATGTCACTATACATATTCCACGCATTCCACAGACGCGAACTGAAAATCAATACACGTGTGACTGCGTCTTCTACCAGACATCAATGAGTACCCCCTGAGTTGCACGACCTATCTACCCCCACCCCACACTTCACACTAGTCACCATCACACTATTTTTCGTCACCCTCTCGACCCTACTCACATCCTACGTTCTAAAAATTCATCTCCCGCACCGCTTACAGCTACTGAATTAAGATAATCGAAGACAGGGCCAGTTTGGCAACACCCCCCGGGAACAGGAATATCCTTCTCGTAATCGTATTTTCGCCGTTTTGCGACTCGTTGTGTTCCGGCTCGCTCTTAGTGTCACTGTTGCATCACCTGGTGTGCTTGTTGCTACAGCCTTGGTATTTGGATGGTGTAGCATGGCCTGTGTGCTTACACCGGGGCTTGGAAATCGTAACCACGGGGCGTGAGGAAACAGGTTGACTAGGATGCCAAGCTTGACAAAAAGTGGTCGTGGGTCACATTTGACCCTGGTGGCACCCCAGTTGGGAGCACGATTTCATCTGCTTTCTCACTCAAGTAAACAGGTGACAGCCATGGGTGCACCGTGGTAGGGGTCGCCAGGCTGACCAGCCTATCGGACGCCAAATGTCGTGGCTAGGTGCTGTTTGTTGGGCAAAGCATCATGGACAGTTAAGGATCACATCCTGCCAGGGATTGACCACGGCTCAGTCTTTTCTTTTTTGTACTGTCCTCCTGTTGTTGTTTTTTGTGTTGGTTTTTGTTCTGTTTTTGGTCTATTTACCAGTTATTCAGCGTGCCCTACCCCCCCCGGTCGTCATAAGACAATCTCGACAAAACTATGATTTCGCAATTTATGCTCCTGGATGCCCTTCTTTTTTTCTGTCATTTTTGCTTACTTCCCACGACCACGCCTTTGTACAGGCACGCATACCGAGGCTATGTTATTTTCCGTTGATTGGGTTCTATCACTAATGAATGATTTTACTTTTCTGGCATGTATCTTACGGATTCCCTTTAAAACGGCAATTAGGTACCCTAATTACGAGAATCGCCACAGCTTGGTTAAAATTTCAACAGACTCGAAATTGAAATTCGTCGCGACGCTGGCCTTTGAGCTACCTTCTCAGCTTTCCAAGCGATCATTACTTGGGGCAGTATCGTGTGGCTTTTTGAGGGGTACCTCATCATCCGCGCTTCGTGGAAATACGTATGGGGACAGGTAGTTATATATAAACAAGCTTGTTCTGTGCAGAAGATTGGTCCCCTATTTGCATACCCTCGCATCTTGTGAACGTGGTAGACCCGAGTTGTTGTTTGTTGTTTGCTGATGGGAAGTGTCCTTTGGCCTCTGCTGGCTATGCTGATTGTCTTCAGGACGAAATCCCAGGTGCGCCACGTTTTGTTCGGCGATGTATTTGTCACTCCCCCAGTCCAGAATTTTGTGGCATTCTCCTGACACAGTATTCACTAACAGAGGCCTGTCTCTGTTGCCTGGTTTAACCATTTACCCTTTCCTTTCCCCTGTCGATCCAGCTCCTAGCTGCTGGGGCGCACCCCAATCCCTAGTGAACGACCCTTCTTTACCATTTCTCCTTCCCTTCGTCCTCTTTCCTCTTCTCTCCTCCTTCTCTCTCTCTTTCACACACACCACACACAACACCACACCCGCACCCGTCGCGCCGAGACGCACACAACAAGAATTAAACTACGCCAGCACCAGTACCGCACGCACACAACACCAAAACACACACACACACCGGCACCACACACCCCCCTGTGATGCTTCGCATTGCCAACATTATATTAGTTGTGAACTCGAAGGTAACAAACATGTCGGCTTGTGTGGATCATACGGTCATGTCGGAGGCCCTGAACTGGCTTAGGACTAAAGCGACAGTGTGAGATTCCCGGTTAAAAGAACATAAGGGTGAGGTTTCCAGACCCTAGGCAATCCGTCCCCCCGACTGTCCATTACCATGTTGATCACTTTTTTTTAGATTTTTGTTCGCCTTTGCGCCGCCCCTTCAGCACCGCCCACACTTAAAACGCAAAGAAACCGGACACAGACAAAAAAAATTATTTTAATAGTCCTCTGTAAGATCCCCTATTCATTTTCAACCGGCTAACTTTTTCCTGCTGCGACAGATTTATATGGCAAAAACTTTCAATTTGCGTTCCGAGGCCTTGACCATTATTTCCTACGTGCAGGACCAAATGACACATAAACTTTTTTTTTTATATGGTGATGTGTATTTTTTGGTGAGATTTAACCTACTTTTCGATTTCTTTCGTCATGGTAGTAACCGGGGCCTTGATATGCCAAATACACTGTGAAAAAACACACCATGTGACGATGGGTTGTGTGGTTTTTGGGGCCGGTCCATTTTTCACATTTTATATTACCACTTATAGGCTACGAGTTGTTGGAGTTGAAAAAATCCACATGACCTGCTTATCATGGAAGCCTGCTCTACAATACGGTTATCTTTTTCTTCTCCCTCTGCGTATCGCAGGTCCCGAGATCTCCTGTTAGCGGACCCTCCAGCTGTTTATGAAAGGCAGTGGACGTTTGTCATTTCCTTCGTCGTGTAGAAAGTTTCGTAGTTACGCCATTCCCCTCTCGGGAATTTTTTGAGGGGCATGCCTGCTATGTGGCTAACGTGTTAATCATACCAACGTGGCCAACATCCGGCTCCTTTCGATTGAGTGTTTTGTGTTTGTTTTGATGGGAGGTGAGTTTCGTTCCCTTCTAGGGTGCACGAGTGTGCGTGCGTTTTTTTTTTTTACAATCCCGGCCTCGGTGTAGTTCATTGAGGACGATGGGCGCAACGGCGCTCAGCACCAATTGTACGCCTGCGGGCAAAATGTCCCAGGTTGTACCATGATCCCCGATATATTGTTGGGTATCACACAGTGAGGACGTTTACAGCAGTCCGGCGCCTGCTTGTATCCCACATGAGACTCCACCCTTTTCGGTCCGACCCACCCCCCGAATCTCCGCCCTGTGGAACGCCGAGTGTTCGGGGTGGGCAGGGCTTCCTGGGGACCGTTGCATAGCCAGGCGTTTTTTTTTATGCAGGACCGGCTTTAGTTGCGCCTAATGATCCGGCGATTTCGTAACTGATCCCCCCGACCCCACCCTTAATCCCCCCCGACGATTTGCGGAGCCAAAGCCGCCGCTATTACCAGGGCTGGCCACAACAGCGACCGTCCTTGTCCTCCCCCACCAAATTCTTCCACAATACTGTCCACTACTACCAGCTTGTGGACCAGGCAGCTCAGTTACAGACTCGCCCCGCCGAAGGCAAGCCAGGCGATTCGGCCCGAGTTGGATGATGCTTAGCTCTTGGCGGAAGATACAGCACACCCACCTCCCCGAGGCACAGCTTTTTAGTCACGCCTTTTTGATTGAGAGACATGGCCGACCGTCAGCTCAAGCGCGGGGGCGGCGTGCCGGCAGGGTGAGCGCACGCCCGCCCGCGGTCCCGACCCCCGGAGGCCAGCTCGGGCGCCGAGCGCGCGCGCAGCGTGCTATGTGACCGACGAGCGCTGCGGTAGTATCTTACCCCCCGCTCCGACCGGCTCGAGATTGCCTCTCTCCAGCTCCGCGCGTCGTCACTAGCGTTTTACCTTCGTCCAGCTTTTCCCACTTTGTCTCCCACACAATCACTATTCAACTAA
>JADBJO010003920.1:185000-190000 GCA_016801955.1 Conus betulinus | reverse complement strand
AATGATGACGATAATAACAATAATAATAATAATATAATAATAATGATAATAATAATGATAATAAACATTTAAATAAATGAATAAAACCCTCATGTGAAACACGTTTGAAGAGAGTGAAGTTTGTTAGTTTTCACTGCAACAAGCTTGAAGTTCCCCGCTCTTTCACGTCAGGCCCCCACAGGTGTACAAGATCTCAGCAAACACTGCACTGAATGAGTTTTCCATCTTGGTTAGATCCATGCTCCTTAAACTCCACGGCCCGGAGCTAAAAAAAAAAAAATTAGAATTCACAGCCCTGTCTTTGAAACCTATACAACAATCGACAGTTTATACAACAACAACAAAAAAAAACAAAAAAAAAAAAAGAAAAAGAAAAAGAAGAAAAGCAGCAGTCATTATACACACATTTTCTGCGAATTAGATATCACTGAGGAACTCTCTGTACCTGGTCTACGTTCACAGACCCGCCATTCTTACGTTAAATAAACCTCTAATTCTAAATAAACTCTAATTGAACTGACTTGAAATTCTAATCCCCCATCTCACTGACATGAAGAGTTTCTCCTGGTTGTGTTGTAGGTCCGCTTCGGTCGACAGGTGATACGTCCGCTTCGGTCGACAGGTGATAACAGACTATACCACTGGAGGTAAGGGAGCAAACTTAAATGAGGCTGAACTTTCCCGGTAAACGGGCATGTCCCATGCCGTCATCATCCTGCTCGACCATTGGCTGACGCTCTAGGGCTTGGGGGACCGGCAGATAGTTCCCATGACACATCTTATCAAGGCACGCCGACCGACTTCAGGGAGACCAACATCAGAATCGCGGGAGGATTACATTGTTCAGGGAATCGGATAACCTCCTACCCACCCACCCCCCACCCCCCCCTCTCTCTCTTCCCCTTCACCCCTCCCCGTCCACACCTCCACACACTCCACTCAGCCCATTTCCCCCAACACACAGATATCTACAAAAAATATGAAAAAGAGGAAGGTTAACTTAATAAAACGACCCTACATCTTGGTCACCTTCTTTCCGTTCATAATGCACTTCATTTATCCAATAAAAGATAGACGTCTTTAACGTCTGATATCAGAAAGGAAAGGAAGTCTTTCTTCATTGAGCACCGCCCTTTTTCTCCACCATCATCCCCCCCCCCCCCTCCTCCCCCCCCCACTATGAAAAGTAACGTCCCAAATGTGTGACCACAGGCACCAGGGGGCGGTGGTCTGCTACAGTTCTGATGCGACCACACAAATGAGTCAAAGACTGATGAGTCAGTCATGATAGTTGGCACGTTCGAACACAGACAGAGTAGAGCATAGGCACGACGGAATACAACAGACACGGTGGAACGCAGACCCTTTGAGACGTAGACACGTTGGAACATAGGCAAGGTGGGACATGCGAACAATGGAACCTAGACATGGTGGATCATACACACATTGGAACACAGAACGTGGTGGATCATACACAACTTGGAACACAAAACGTGGTGGATCATACACACAGTGGAACACAGAGAACGTAGTGGATCGTACACAACTTGGAACACAGAACGTTGTGGATCATACACACATTGGAACACAAAACGTGGTGGATCATACATACAATGGAACACAGAACGTGGTGGATCATACACACATTGGAACACAGAACGTGGTGGATCATACACACAATTTAACACAGACTGGCTGGAACATATAGACATTTTTTGGACAAAGATATAATGGAACACAAACATGGTGGAATATGGACACATTGGGACTTGGACATGGTGGAACTTAGACATGGTGGAATATAGACATGGTGGAATAAAGTCATGGTGGAAAAAATGTCATGGTGGAATAAACACATAGTGTAACATAATGTGGATCGTAAAAGAGAGTGGTCTACTGACAACGTAAAACAAAGGCATAACGGGATATAACAATGGTGGAACATAGACACGATAAAAAAAACACATATATAGAAGAAAGACACGATGGAACATAGACCCCATGAAACATACACATGGTGGAACAAAGACACGATAAAGCCTAGACATAGTAAAACATACACATAGTGAAACAAAGACGATGGAATGTGGATACAACGGAGCATAGTCACAATTAAGCATAATACATTGTGAAACAAAGATACGTTGAAACAATAACAAAACAAAAAAAAAAAATGTATGTACGGTGAAACAAAGACACAATGAAACATAAAAGTGGGGGAACATAAATGCCATGGAGCATACACATGGTGAAATCATAGACGGGATAAAACATACAGCCAACAAGGCGAAACAAAGAAAGGGTGAATACAGACACAAGAGAATGTAAACACAATCAAATAAATATGTGATGAAACAATACATTAGGGGAAAAAACCACGATAAAACATATACACGGTGGAATATACACACAATAGAACATATACACAGTGGATTATGCACACAATAGAAACATACGCGTATTGGGACACACACTGTCGAACACACTGCAGTGGAACTTGGAAATAGTAGAACATAGAGTACTCAGTGCGATTCAGAAAGGTCATCGGCACCTGGATACAACTGTCCTGAACACGGGATGACCAGTACCCACCCCACGCTTTGTGGGTCAGCTGACAAGATGGGGGAAATGTCAGCGTGTCAGTGCACACGTCTGTCAACACCATGACGGGAAGAGCAGAACATCAGGTGTAAGCCGCTGAGTTTCTGTACCAATCGCCAGCAAGTTTACCAGATTCGATGAATTGCGCAGCCCGACTCACCTGTAAAAAAAAAGAAAAAAAAACCATTACAAAAATTAAAAAAAAAAAAAAAAACTGAGACACAAAAAAAAGTAAAAATCTTTGCTGCAGCCTCATTCATCCAAACGAAATAAATCGTGCCGGTATGAACTAGAAGTCAAAAGATTATTTTCTATATATGAACCGCCATTACTCATGCGCCATGAAAAAATCATCTGATTGGTCCACGAAACGATCGGTATTCATATCGACAGAGGCTTGCGAAGACCATAGTTGTCTCGCTGCTTAAATTATTGCATAGCCCGAGGATAAGAGTCGCACGTGATGTGAAAGACACCTCAATGAAGCAGGTGTGAAGGAGGGGGGGGGGGGGGGGGGGGGGGGGGGGGGGGGGAGGTTAGAGACATGCCGGATGTGGAGGGGGTAGGATGGAGTTGCGGAAGGAGATGGGGGTGGGGCGGGGTTAAATGATCGAAAAAAAAAAAATCGGTGAAGGGGGGGGGGGGGGGGGGGGGGGGGGGGGGGGGGGGGGGGGGGGAGTGAGGAGGCGAGATCGTCGTTCGTCGTTCATTACGAGTTATCTCGCCTCTTTGAGACAGACGGAGAGCAAGACGAAGATGGTTTTCAAACAGATTTATACGGTACAAACGTGTGCTAGCTCGTGTGTGTGTGTGTGTGTGTGTGTGTGTGTGTGTGTGTGATCAACGTGATGCACTATGGACGTTCTTGCCTTTTTAAATACAGAAAGGAGAAGGCAAATGACCCCCCACCCCCATCCCCACCCCCCACACTCACACACACACACACACACACTGCAAGTATATAATTCGTCCATGACAGTTTTTTTTTTCTTTCCTTTTTTAAAGTAAGGCTTTGTATCCTTAGGATTCATTCTTCATTCATGGACAGGATTGTGATCTGAAGCAGAGCCGGTTAAGGAAGTGGTTGAGATCAGGGTCTGGTAACGGTCAGGGTCAGAGTGGCGCATTCTGTACTCGGAGAGACTTTCTTTCCTGAATTTCCAGTGGATAGACCTGACCAGCGCTTTGATCAGCACGAGCACAATAGGCATCTGCCAAGACTCCCTTATGAGCCCGCGTCCCAACCTCTTTCCTTAATGATTTCTTGGCTGACCTTTCAACCCTCGTCTGGTGTAGCCTGTATAGACCAATCCGCATGTATTGATGGCTTCTTGCTGGAAATGGAACTTAAAGAGAGATGTATGTTACATACAGCACAGAGCTTATGACCGCCTTTAAAGGTGCTGTGTGAAAATAAACGTATCCTCAAACAGGCTAGATTAGTCAGTCTTTTATCTCAACATTATTCAGCAAAATTCAAAGATACGTAGACACCCTATAGCTTGTCTGTAGATCACAGTGTTTTACATTAACACAGATATGAGTAGCTGTTTTAATATTGACATGACAGCAAACATGGGAGTGCGGTGTGCACAATAACACACATTTTCAGACAGAACCAACGAACACATGTGCGTGCGTATATGCATACAGGTGTGCATATATAGGAAAAAACATGCGTGAACACACACACACACACACACACACACACACACACACACACACACACACACACGCACACACACACACACACACGCATGCACGCACGCACGCACAACCTCACACACACACACACACACACACACACACACACACACACACACACACACACACACACACACACACACACGCCAACGTGTATGCGTATTTTAACACACAGGTGTGCGAACACACACACACACACTCACACACACACACACACACACACACACACACACACACACACACACACACACACACACACGCACGCAACATGTAACTGTGTAAGCAGAAAGCTAACCAACCAACCAACAAAAACATATCAATGAACAAATCAACCAACCACCTAGCGTTCTAACTCACCAAACAACTAACCACGATCTCCTTCAATAACACTAAACGAATTTAATCGAACATCAAATTACAAAGGCAAATTTCGGTTCCGTAGTAAAACATTGACAATGTCCTTAACTCCAAATTAGTATTTCTTCCGGTGCCACATCATCTAGCACAGACACAGGTAGGCACAAGGCACACACAGAACACTTAATGGCATATTTTCACCATGGAAACAAAAGTTCACTTCCTTATTCATTACCTACTGTTTACGTCCCATCCTCATTTGACAATTCCTTATCTTGTCAGTCATGCCGGATGACCTGTATTTTTTTTTTCTTTCACACTGTATGCTTTACAATGTT
>JADBJO010003920.1:165000-182500 GCA_016801955.1 Conus betulinus | reverse complement strand
TAAACTGTCTTGAAAAAAAAAAAAAAAAAAAAAAGGTCTTTCTCAGACAAAACTTTGGCGGCACTTATTTTAACGCTAAATTTCGTCGTTCAGTTTTTTGAAAAAAAAAAAAAAAAAAAAAAGATCTTTGGACTGGAACACACGTACACAGATAAACTTGTTTTCAAATCCGTCCGAACCTTACAGCATTAAGTAAAGAGTATGTCCCTGACGGCCGCAAAAGAAGGAACAGTCTCGTGGCAGTTTACATACGGGCCGCTCATTTGAATCAAACCCTTATCCGTGTCTGTTAAAAGATGAAGAAGCTCCACAGCGCATTGCATGTGATGTCCCAGTCACTGTAAAACATGTTCTTATAGAGAGTTGGGACTTAACATTATACCCGATATAACAAAACAGTTTACAGTTGACTCCAAGAAAACCCCGTTCAAAGACGCTCCACCAAAATGTTATCTTTGAGTTCCTAAAAGAGAATATCAATTTTTCATCCGATCAAAGAATTTGCGGGTGGTAGATTTTAAAGCATTTGTGTGTGTGTGTGTGTGTGTGTGTGTGTGTGTGTGTGTTGGAAAAAAAAAAAAAGAACTTGCGTACTAGTTGTTTTTTTTTTTTTTTTTTTTTTTTTTTCTTGTTCTATCCAACTCCGTTGAGAACTAATTTTTGATGTGGGTGATATTCCTTATATGCCCCCCTCCCCCCCTTTTCCCCCCCGTCTCCTCCGCCTCCTTCATGGTCGGATGAGTTACACACGACGTGACTTGCACACACCTCCGCAGATTCCTTGCAGCTCAGTATGTGTACCAACAAATACAATGCCTTCCAATTCATTTCAGACAACGGACACACCTACCTATCTTCCATAGTCATTGATCTCACGTGCACACTTGATCGGCTTATCGCTGCACGTCACGTGCAGCCAAATCATATTGGAACAGTCGCAGCCGAGCCTTGTTTTCCCCCACCCTTGACCCCACTCTCTTCCTCTCTCAATGACATCACTTTCCGAAAACAGACGAAGACTGTAGCTCGGGATAACTCGGAATAGATCTAGATTACGATGATTCCCTGGGGACTGCTCGATGACTGTAACGTTCTTGGAGAGAGAGAGAGAGAGAGAGAGAGAGAGAGAGAGAGAGATACTACTGAAAGCAGTCAACCACAATCTCGAAAACTGTTTTTATTAATAGTGTTTGCTACTTCAATCTCGAAAACTATTGTTCTGCTTGGTTTGTTACTTTGTGCAAAAGATGAAGCTAAAAGAGGCTGAACTGTGAAAATCAGCGTGCAAAAAAACAAACAAAACAAACAAATAAAAACAATATATATATATATATATATATATGTGTGTGTGTGTGTGTGTGTGTGTGTGTGTGTGTGTGTGTGTAATGATAAAGAAAAAACAAAAAAAAAAAAAAAAAAAAAGAGAAAAAAAGTGTTTGTGTGTGTATGTGTGTGTGTGTGTGTGTGTGTGTGTGTGTGTGTGTGTGTGTGTGTGTGTGTGTGTGTGCACGCGCGTGCGCGCGCGTATGTGTGTGTGTGTGTGTGTGTGTGTGTGTGTGTGACAACCCCTAAAGCGGGTCTGTTTGGGCGATAATGAGACTGCAGCTCAACATGATGTAATGCACTTTACACTGTCAACCGCAGCAGAACAAAACGCCGACTTCTGGGACACAGCGCCTGTCTGTCGATTGCTCGGGTCACCTAACAAGACTAGATTCACTCTCTCGTCGTTAAAAAAAATTTTTTTTTCTTTTTTTTTATTTTTTTTTTTTTTTTTTTAAATGAAAATTGACCAGGTCGTGATGACAGTTGCCAAATTCACGATTAAATTTACTGTTCGTGTTTTTTAAAACCACTCTGCTTACAGTGAAGAAAACTCTCCTAATGGACTACCCTGTCAGAGATAAATGTTACTCTGTCAAGGCACAAATTATTCTGTTCATATTGAAAATTCCTCTGTCCAAGATGAAATTACACTGGTTGTGTTGAAAACTAGCCAGCTTAAGATGAAACTGCTTCTTTCAAGATGACCGTTTTCTTTGTCCTCGGGTTACTATGTTAGATGATTTTTAATCCGTTCATGGACTACTCTTTATGAGAGACAGTTACTTCATCCAGGAAGAAAATCATTCACTTCACGATGAAAATTACACTGCTCATGTTCAAAATTACTCTCATGAAAAAAAAAAAATTATAATGCACATCTTCTGACATCAGTTATCTTCCATACAATTAATCCTGGCTTATAGCCCCTGAAAGCGCGCTATTCAAATCAGGTCAGGTCAGGTCAGGTCAGGTCAAGTTTCTTGTTAGTTGCCCAGAGTTGGTTTGGCCCGTAGGTCAGGCAGCAGCTGCATCTTCTATGTCATATCTTTTGTTCCTACCTTCAGGGGCTCAGGCGCATGCACCCCACGCACCCACGCACACGCACTGGTACCAGCCCAGAAAAGTGAAAATCAAATCTGCGTCAGTGGATTCTCTCTCTCTCTCTCTCTCTCTCTCTCTCTCTCTCTGGTCTGTGTGTGTGTGTGTGTGTGTGTGTGTGTGTGTGTGTGTGTGTGTGTGTGCGTGCGTGTGTGTGTGCGTGCGTGTGCGTGTGTGTGTGTGTGTGTGTGTGTGTGTGTGTGTGTGACAATTTTTTCCCTAATCTTTGAAAGAATTTTTTCCACAATAAACTCTTGACATTTTAACTTCAGATTGTTTTTAAAAAAAAAATGTCAGTGCAATCAAAGGATAATCGGTCAATGAATCGGTTTCAGTCGTCTGACATGTGCGCGCATGCATGCGTAAGACAGACAAAAATAAGGCATGTTAAAAATCACAACATTGTGAGCCTGTTTAGACTTCTATAGCACACCGAAAAGGACCTGAATGGATGTGCGGAAACTGAATTTAGGAGTCAGTGGACTGTGGATGTCTAAATACCGGTTGCTTTGTTATCGATTTTCCCTGCACGCAGTCGACAGCCTCTGTGTTCCATTTGGTGATGCAAAATCCTGTTTCCTGACACAAAGTAACTGTTGTAGTCAATAAAAAAAAAAATTTACAAATCCTGATTGGGAAAGAAAGAGAGAGAGAGAGAGAGAGAGAGAGAGAGAGAGAGAGAGAGAGACAGAGAGACACAGTGAGAGACAGGGAGACAGACAGACAGACAGAGACAGAAACAGAGACTGAGAGAGGAGGAGGGGGAGGAGAAGGAATAGGTGAACAAGGAGGAGGAGGAGTGGAAGGAGGAGGACGAGGAGAAGCGGAGGAGATGGAAGTCTGGTCGGGTGGAGTGGCACTGATGGAGGAAGGAACAAACAAGGTTTACTGCTTTTTAACTTTTTCCCCCCCAGCCCATTAAGCAGACCCAGCGCAAAGCCGCCTCATTGATGGGGGGAAAACCAAAGCGATGCCTTTTGTGTTTGAAGTCTGACGGTGACGTATGTGGATGGAGGGATGGAACAGCCACTGAAGGTGTTCTCTGCCCCGTCAGGGCAGCACCTGCTGGTGGAAATGGGTCACGCTGTGAGGTGCGCCGTAAAGCACGTGCGTCGTGTGGCTAATGGGACTTACCGTCATCAAGGAGCACAAAACATTTAACGGCACAAATCTCACGTCAAAGAGATCATGAATCAATTAGGAACTTATTGCAATTCCCTTCTTTCTGCTTCAAAGTCGATGTGAGTTCAGCAAAACAAAACGAATGAAACAGAAATGCTTGAAATAAAAGTTCTGTTCTAAATTTCTGCTCCTCATGTTTGCTTTGTCTCATATACAAAAGGCTTGACACAGAAAAAGAGGTGCTAGTAAGGTATAAGCCAAAAATATAGGATAAATTCGACGTCAGAATAGAGCAGTTAAACGTTTTGTACACATTAGTGAAGACAGTTCACTTACTCTCTTCATATGAGCTATTCAGTTTGCTTCCAGTTTAGTGACAGAGTCCAGTAACAACAACACAGATACCCAGGTTACCCACAGGGCTTAATTTCTTCCCATTGTCGCACGCCATTTTTACTTTCTCGCGCGAAAAGTACCCAGGGTACTTTATGTACATGTCAATTGTCCTTGTAGTACTTCTCGCAATACGCCAAATGTACTTTTTTTGTCATGCCAACAGTAGTCTATTCTCATTAAGTGAATTTAGTCATGGGGAAAAATAAACCTCACGAGAGAGAGAGAGAGAGAGAGAGAGAGAGAGAGAGAGAGAGAGAGAGAGAGAGAGAGAGAGAGAGAGAGAGTGTATGCAAATTAATGCTCAGTCTGTGAGTGTAGGTCGGTAACATTTTCAGAATGGGCGACAATGTGTCATCAGCAATATCAGTTCCCCTCCTGCAACATAAACTTGTGGCCTCAGAAAGCTGTCTGTCTGAAAGATTGATCAATGATCGATCCTTTTGTCTTTTCCTTTTTTCGTGAATTTTTATTCCTCTCTGTAATGTGCTGTAATAACTGCTCTTTCTCCATGGAAAGTTTGCAGTTTTTGATTTGTCACAAGTAGATCGATTTTCTTGTAGAACATGCGCACTTGCTTTCAGTTCCAATCATAAAGTTTTGGCCAGCCATTCTTACACTTCACAAAGGTTGGTTCGGTAACAATTACGCGGATATCCTCGTTTTTGTTCAGTGATCCTCTGTTCACTTGCACAATGGCGGAAATTTATTCGTTTGATCTTTTCTTTCATTAAAACCAGTTGTGCACAAGCGATGATGTGGCTCGCTGCTTTCCTTTTGGTCGTCATTTTGTGTCGTCGACTCTCAGGTACACGTCAGTAACGGATGCGGATGGGTAACGGTATTTTTTAAACGAACTGATTCTTTGCACTGGCACACCGTCAATTGTTTGTTTATTGACCATACTGTGCAGTCTCAATAAACGATGGGTCCATGAACAAGGACCCAGGTGAGTGGAAACATTGTCATGCCTGTGTGCATGCTCCGCTATGAAAACGGCGTGCTATGCTGAGCGCCTGTTTGCCTAAATCACATCAGTCTAGTAGATTTTTACAGGACGATGGTTTTATTTGCAAGGACGGACACGGATGGCAGGACGTTTCCCTACACCTACATGCTTCTTGTTTCAGCACCGTTGCCTCTGTTTTTACTTGGCACGGTTTTGGTAGAGATTCACCCACGAAAATGATAGCGTTAAATTAAGAAAGGCAAAGGAGTTTCTGGACATGAAAACAACAGGAACTAAAAACTGCAGCTGTAATGTAACATGAACGTTATCTTTTAAAGTAATAGCTGCTCAAAAAAATCTCCTTAGCCATCAGTAGCAAAGAAAACAGCACTGATATATTGTCAGAATCAAAATTCTCTTCTCTTTTGATCAACATAGACACAATTCTGTCAGAAAATGCGCTCCAGTTGAACGCGTCATCTTCATTTGGGTGACGGTCTGTGGGGAAAATGTTCCGGTTTCACACAGTTCAGTCCCTTGATTTACCCGGTGTGTATATATATATATATTTTATATTCTTGAGTACTATTATATGATATATATATATATATATATATATATATACCGTTATACCGTGCAGAGGTGACTGGAATCGCACTATAGGTATTACTGTTTCATACTCCTAGCGCATGTAGGGCGCACGTCTTGATTTATGGTCTGAAACGTGGAGATGGTCTCTGGGATCTGACTGAGAAAAAAAAACTGTTTTGCTTTTCTAGTTCACAATACAATATCATCATCCTCCGATCCTAATCATGTAGGAAACGATAAGGTTGTCTAAGAATCTAAGACAGACGTGTTCTTAATGCAAATCACGTACATGTTGTCTTTAGTAACGTTGCCTTTAATGAAAATATGGTAGTTAGATGTTTTCAGTACAGATATGATGGATGGTTTCTGTCGTGCAGATAAGGTAGACATTGTCTTTAATACAAACGACATAATTTTTGTACTGGATGCAAACAAGATAGATACTAGTTTCAAAGTGAAGCGATTCCAGGCGGAAATCTAAACAAAAAAAAAAAAGTATTAAAAAAAAACTCCGCTGAACAACATGGACAAACGAATCACAAGAAAAAACGCGACGCATTTCGACCTCCTAGGTCTTCTTTAGCCAAGATAAATAACACTCAGGACTACAAAAAAAAAAGAACACGCAATCACTTATCTTTGTCAAATAATTTTTTTTTTCAACGCCCATCTTGCGCCGAATTTAACAAAGATAAGAGACTGCTCGTTCTTCATTTTAGCTGTCCCGAGCGTGTCGTTCATCTTGCCTGAAGAAGACCTAAGAGGTCCAGATGCATCGTGTTTTCTCTTGTTTTCCACATTGTTTGGCTGAGATATCATATGTTTTATTTTTGATTTGTTAAATAGATGCTGTTTTTAATGTAAACAGAACAGGTGTCGTGAATGCAAGTATGTGGTGTCGATCAGGAAATGTGGGCAACACTTTTAGAGAGACTCATCCATTAATCTAAGCGGACGAAACAAGATACAAAACATTAAGCTCAAGGTAGACGGAAAATCCCATAAGCAATTGCCTCTGATGGGAATCGAACCCCGGACCTCTCAGTCCGCCAATCGACGACTCTAAATACTGGACCACGGCGACTGATGTATATCCTTAACTTTAACTGCTGCAGCTGTAGGGTTCATTTTTCACTTCAAAATGTTTTATTGGAAAGGCTCAATCCCCCATGACAGAAATTTCAATCTTGTGATCCGATTTTTTTTAAATCTGTAATTGAAGATAAGATATCCCAGTGATCTAAAGATCTAGACACTTTGTTTATTTTTTTAATCGAAAATGAATATTGACAAGATAAAGAAAATAAACTTTGTTCCCTCTAACGAACGTTTGTATGACTTGAGAAACAAGATGTAAAACTCATTTAAGGTTATAACTTTTTTTTTTTTCTCGAACGAATGTTTGTATGACCTCAAAGACTAATCGTATAACTCATTTTAGATTTTAGCACATGACAAGCACCTTCAGGAAACAAGTTCTTTGCCAAGATCTTAAAAGTAAGTGTGTTTGTTTGTATCCATTTCACCCTGGTAACTTGCAGCTTAAGTGTAACAACACTCCATTTGCTTCACATCGCTTTACACTGTTCAGCCATTATCAACTTCATCCCTCAGCACAAGGTGACTAAGACTATGTGCACGCGGATTGCCATGATCGTTCCCCCACAGTTAATTTGTCATTTTCTTTCTCCGGCCAGCGTAGCCTTTCTCACGGATCAGCGACCATTGAACCACCGTGATCTAGCTCGGTTGATTTTTGTGTTATCCCAGATTACACCCTCTTCCTCTACCCTCGAACACTACTTGGTATAAAAGCTAATGCAGTCAGATTGCGGCTGTTTCAAGATGGTTTTGCAGCATGCCTAAGGAGAGAGCGATCGACCGTACACATGAGACGAATGACCAGAAAGGAGAGCTGATGACTCGATTAAGTGAAATAAGTTACCAAAACTTTAACTGTTGATGAATATGCTGAGCTGTTACAGATATCAGGATTTAGTTGAATGGCTGAAAAATGAAATTTACGTAAAAAAGGGGTCCTTAAAATTCCATATAGTCCGAACTGTTGTCTAAGCCCTCATTGTAAGGCTATGATGAATACCTCTACAAACAACAATACATTTTTTTTTCAAGAGAGTATGTACTATGTGTGTGTGTGTGTGTGTGTGTGTGTGTGTGTGTGTGTGTGTGTGTGTGTGTGTAGTGAGAGAGAGAGAGAGAGAGAGAGAGAGAGAGAGAGAGAGAGAGATACACCGAGACAGACAGAGACAGAGATAGACAGACAGACAGACAGCAGGCAGTCACAATTTGAAAACATGATGAGCTGCTTGCAGTCAACCATTTTTGACTTCATCAGTAAAGTCAAATGAACTGAACACCACCAACAGCGAATCGATTGATGCCTCTGGCATAGTCCAGACATATCAGTAAAATAACAGAGAATATTTCAAATGACCACAAAAAAAAAATGTTAAAAAAGACAGTTGGAACAACATCAACGTCAACTAGTCGCAAGTCTCCCCCTCTAACAACCCCATTGTCAAGAAAACGGCCCTAACCGTGGATGGCTCTTTTGTCCCACTTTCATCCCAGATTAATCTGCACCGTTTGAACGATGGCTTCCCCCTTCCTGCCTCCCATCGGCGATGCAGCGGCACGTGAGAAAGATTAAAGGATTTTTTCTGTCGTCACTGTGGTGATCTCTTCTCTTCAAAGCCGATGAGTGGCTGACACGCCCCGTCGCCCGGCGTACAAAGAGCAAGGCGGCGGACACGCGGGACAGCGTTGCGTGCAACAACCCACCATCTCATCGATCGTTTCCCCACAGAGCCAATTCCAAGATTCATTTCACCGCCTGCTAATCTCCAGCATTGTCAGGCACGGGTGTATAAAAAGGGGGAAGGTTTTAACGCGGTGGGACAGAAGTTTTAAAAGCGCGTTCGAAGCACGTTAGTTTGGATGAGATGACTTGAAATCTTCCCTGGGACAGACACTGTCTGATGTGTGAAAAAAAAACACACTTTTTTTTTCCTTGTGTTTATCAGTTATGCGATTTTTGTCAGACCAATTTCACATTCTCTGTATAATTGGGTAGAGAGTCCAAACACACACAAAAAAATCCTTTTTTTTTTTTAAGAGCAACAGAAACGTAGAATAAAAGACTGGGCAAGGTTTTACGACCTTCAAGAACTAATTGGATCCAGGTTTTTACTTTTATTACGGATATCGTTCAAGATGAAAGTGGAAGAAAGTTGGAAGCTGTCATCACACTGATGGTCAGTGTGGTGGTCATAGCAATGTCTGAGTACACGTCAGAAGTTTACGAAACAAAATCATCTCGCTACATCACGCAATACAAAATAATGACGACAGCACCGTCCCCTTTATCCTGTGTCGTCATGTGTACTAGCTCTTCCGATTGTCACTTTTGTGCCTACCGTGACGTCACTGGAGACTGTTTTCTGCATGTGATAATAGGAAAAACCTGAAGATGCCGTGGTCTCAGATGTCACTATCTTTGCTGACCCCCAGGGTGAGTTCTGTAATGGATTCTCCGTCTCTTCTCCATCTTGTTCTTTTTTCTTCTTTTTTTCTTCTTTCCTTGACGCTCTTCTCTCCTTACTTTGTCTTCTCCTTCTCCTTCTCCTTCATCCTCTTCCTTTCTTCTTTTTTTTCATGTTGCTGTTAAGAAATGTGCAGTGCATACGCCACAGTGATGTTAATCAGAACTTTATACTCCACATTCAATCGTTTAAGAAGAACTTCATACTATGCAGTCTATATCTGTTATATTATCTTGTCTGTTGTGTGGTTTACACTAGACTTCTATAGTATTATATATCTTATTTACATAGTATTACATATACTATAGTAAAGTGTAAAGTAAAACTTTATGAAATCTTTGGTGATGTAATTATGAAGTCACACAATATAGTCTATTGTGGCATGAAGAAGAAACTAAAACTATGGAGTCTATAGTGTTGTTAGTAGGCTTCCACACTTTATGGCTCTAAATTGATGCTGACATAGTTATACACGACATTGATATATAGCAATGTTAATATAGCTTGGCACCTGCGGTAATTCAACAGAATGTCTGACTACACAAGGCTGTAGTGATATTAACATAACTTCACACTTGAACAAGCTGTGATGACCATGGCGTACCTTTATACTTTTTGGCTTATAGTCATGTTAAAATGCATTTACTCTGAGTTGGTCTATAGATGTGTTAACACGACTTCGCAGTCATAAGTCTACAGTAATGTTAAAATAACTTCACAACACAATGGCCTATAGTGATGTGGAAGTCTCACGCTACTCAGGGCCTAGACTGCTGACTTAACTTCTTGCCAAATTCGTGAATGTGAATTATGATGTTAACACGATTTAATACCGCAAAGAAGTATAGCGCTTGACTCTCCATCAGCCTACAGTGAGCTGGACAGAACTTCACATCACGTAGAACTATAGAAATGTTGACAAAACTCGTCTATACAAAGGCCTACAGCATGTTACCACTGTATGGAGATGTTGACACAACTCCCCTATACAAACGCCTACAGCTCATGTTCACCCACTGTTTAGAGATGTTGACATAACTTGCCTATACAAAGGCCTACAGCTCATGTTAACCCACTATATGGAGATGTTGACAGAACTCGTCTATACAAAGGCCTACAGCTCATGTTAACCTATATACAAAGGCCTACAGCTCATTTCAACCTATATACAAAGGCCTACCTACAGTTCATGTAACCCACTATAAGAGATGTTGACACCACTCGCCTATACAAAGGCCTACAGCTCATGGTAACCCACACTGTATAGAGATGTTGACACCACTCGCCTATACAAAGGCCTACAGCTCATGGTAACCCCACTGTATAGAGATGTTGACACCACTCGCCTATACAAAGGCCTACAGCTCATGGTAACCCACTGTATAGAGATGTTGACACCACTCGCCTATACAAAGGCCTACAGCTCATGGTAACCCACTGTATAGAGATGTTGACACCACTCGCCTATACAAAGGCCTACAGCTCATGGTAACCCACTGTATAGAGATGTTGACATAACTCACCTACACAAAGGCCTACAGCTCATGGTAACCCACTGTATAGAGATGTTGACATAACTCACCTACACAAAGGCCTACAGCTGATGGTAACCCACTATATAGAGATGTTGACATAACTCACCTACACAAAGGCCTACAGCTCATGTTAGCCCACTATATAGAGATGTTGAAATAACTCACCTACTACACAAAGGCCTACAGCTCATGTTAGCCCACTGTGTAGAGATGTTGACATAACTCACCTACACAAAGTCCTACAGCTCATGGTAACCAACTATATAGAGGTGTTGACATAACTCACCTACACAAAGGCCAACAGCTCATGGTAACCCACTGTATAGAGATGTTGACATAACTCGCCTACACAAAAAACCTACAGCTCACAATGGTTTCTGACCCAGGCGCGGTGTGTGACCATGTGGAAGCAGCGACCTCCTCCTCCGTGTCCACAGTCAGCTGGAAGACTTCCGGGCTGGAAGCGGATGTGACTTGTCACGCCGACTACTCCCCCAGCCAGGCCAACCCCACCATCACCTGCTCCCCAACGGGGCAGTGGCTGGCCAATGGTGACTGCAAGCAGAAAGTCTGGACCAATCCATCGGTAGTAGCTGGTCTCCTTCCTTCCCTCCCTCCCCCCCCCCTTCCTTTCCCCTTCCTTCCTCCCTCCCCCCCCCCCCCCCCCTCTCTACCGTCCCCCTCCTACCGCCGCCGCCGCTTTCTCCGCAGGGCTGGGGCAGGGTTCTAATGTTCTTTACTGTGTCTGTCCCAAGCTGTTTATGTTTCGCTTGTTTCTCAATATGGGCCCGTTATGTCTCTTGTGCCTGTGTCGTCTCCACTTGCAATTTGTTACTTCTTTTTATTTCCGATTGCTCTTACTTGCTCTGAGGACATTGTCTTCTGAGTCTCTACTCCTTTCTCTGCCACGTCCTTGTGTTTGTGTGTGTGTGTGTGTGTGTGTGTGTGTGTGTGTGTGTGTGTGAGGGAGAGAGAGAGAGAGAGAGAGAGAGAGAGAGTGTGTGTGTGTGAGTGTGTGTGTGTGTGTGTGTGTGTGTGTGTGTGTGTGTGTGTGTGTGTGTGTGTGTGTGTGTGTGTGTGTGTGTGTGTGCACGCGCGTGCGCGCGCGTACGTGTGTGTGTGTGTGTGTGTGTGTGTGTGTGTGTGTGCCCGCGCGCGCGTTTTTCTGAGCCTTATTGTTTGTGAAGTTCTACCATGTGAACGTGAGAATGAAAAAAAAAAGAATGGTGTCACTAGACAGCCTACCAATACAACAAATGAATGTTCATTCACAAACAGCGAGTTTCTGTCTGTAGGTCTCCTGCAGACCAGACAAAGAAATGTGGCAAGAAATATTCCACAGAGGAATGACTTAACTGAGATGGATACGTACGTTTTCATCAGTTTCAATCTCTTCTGCGGAGTCATTTTTTGTTGTTGTTGTTTTTGCTAGTTTTTGTAGAAATCTTACAGGTCGAAACGCGATGCTATCGTACTTTCATTTGTTCTACTCGTGTGGTAGTGCAGTAATTCAGCTTTTAATTTTTACTTAATTCAAACTCCTACCTGCAGTCGCTTGATGTTTTAAAACTTACTTGGGCATGTCTGACCGTTTTATTTTATCAGATTTGCATCGACTTAAGATTTGCAGCGATATACATTTTTTTTTTTCCCCTTTTTTATGTCCTCTGTCGATCTTTTAGCGGGCAAGAAGAAAACAGCAGACAAGAAGAAGAACAGCGGACAAGAAGAAGCTGGCATTCATAATTTCTTTCTTCAGAGGGCAGCACAGCCTGTTGCACGCAGTGATCGTGCTAGGCTCGACGTGCATGATCACCTGCACTAGCAAACGGGACCGTAATAAAGTGCATAGTGGGAAAGTGAGGCGACTTTATATAACGTGCCCTCGCTATATGTTTGACCGGCATACTCTCACTGCGAGGTGGCTTAGTACAGAGTGCCGAGAGAGAGAAGGCGTTGATGTGACAGGTCAACGTCAGGCGGCGCAGCCAGTCTTTCAGCCACTGAGGTTGACGGTAGGCCTGACCTATGTCGCCGGGGGACACCTCGTAGAGATACATGTGGGGTGGTCGGCGATGGAGCGCCGCCTGACTGCGATACCCGTGACCTGACAAACCATGTTTTGAGTCGGCACTGAAGGCACATCGCTCGAGCTTGGGCTGAAAAATTACTCTAGCGACGTCCGTCCTGCTCTCTCTTTTAGGTGGCCTCAAGCGGCACAGGACCACTACAACCCTGTCATGAAGAAAGCGGCCCGCTAGCCCTGAAGACAGGCCTTTGGGGAGAAGAAAGAGGGGAAGATCACCGACGCACACAGCTAATCAACACCACCACACAGTGAACGTCAGTTTACGAGGAGGAAAGAAGAGGACCAGGACTCCAGTCTGGACTTCAACCAGAACAAGATAAGACAGCTCCCGTCCGGAACCAAGCCCAAGATTCCTGCCAGCTACCAGGCATCCTGCCATCAGAACCGCGGACTTCGGTTTGAGACACTATGTCTTCAAGGACCTCAAGCCAGCTGGACGTTAATCTCGCCTCTTCAGCTTCACCTTTGACAGGGATGTCAGCTGCTGCCAGTGTATGGGGACAGAAGTTTCCCCGAAGATGGAGTATGGCTGCCTTAATGGCGGGATAGAAAACGGTCATGCACACAAAACTCCACTGCCTGTCTGTACAGGCAGTGTCCGCAGGGGTATCAGCCTGCGTACGCAGAAAGAAAGAAAGAAGATGGGGACAGAAAGCTGCAGAGAGTCTGATCTGTCCCACCACCTGACCCGTCACCCAGGCTTCGACCTGAGGTCAGGGGATGAGCACTGACCGAGACATGTATCAATGCTGTTCTTTCCATGCAGCCTTGAACTCAGGTCGGGGTGAAGGGAGGACAGGGGTCGGGGAGCAGAGGAGAGAGGACGGGGAGGGCAGGGAGGGGGAGGATAAGTTTGAAAGGTAAATAGTAAGGTCTTATTCAGTCGATAAGTGTCTTGTTGTGTGTGTGTGTGTGTGATGTGTGATTGTGTGTGTGTGTGTGTGTGTGTGTGTGTGTGTGTGTGTGTGTGTGTGTGTGTGTGTGTTTGTGTGTGTGTGTGTGTGTGTGTGTGTGTGTGTGTGTGTTTCAGAGCACGCTTTCGTTCGAGATCCCACTTCAGCTGTACCTTGACTGGGCCATGTGTGTACACGGCGTTGCCTGCTCCAATTGTGACAGGTCCACTTCATCCATTGAAAACCAGATTTCTTTTTCGGAGGAAGAAGAGCTGAATTGCAAACAATGATTTGGGATGGGGGGAAGGTTAGGGGATTGGGACTGTGGGAGCAACCATTCTGGGGTAGTTCGTGGGGTGCTGTTAATGGGATTGGTAGGGGTAGTGTTTAATGCCAATTTCCTCAAACCCCGACACACAAAATAACACAGTGCGCTTCTCTCTCTCTCTCTCTCTCTCTCTCTCTCTCTCTCTGTAGTAAATGCTGACTCGTTGCACCGTCTTCTTTGTACTTTCGATAGGTATGCTCACTGACTCGTGAACATGAAAATGAGGCCGAGTTGTGTAATCAACCTGGGTTTTTTTGTTGTTGTTCTCTCTCTCTCTCTCTCTCTCTCTCTCTCTCTCTCTCTCTCTCTCTCTCTCTCTGTGTGTGTGTGTGTGTGTGTGTGTGTGTGTGTGAATATTTTTTGTCTGTTTTTTTCTGTTGTGTATTGGTGAATGTGTACATGTGTGAGTGAATGAGTAAGTAGAGAGAGAGAGATGGATGAATGGACATATAGACAGACAGACAGACAGATAAATAGACAGGCAGGCAGACAGACGGACAGACATAAATAGATAATTAGGCACACACACATACATACACAGATACATATATATATATATATATATATATATATATATATATATAGAGAGAGAGAGAGAGAGAGAGAGAGAGAGAGAACTAATGTGAAAAGGCAAACAAGCAATGTAAAGAAATGTAATCCAACATTTGGAGCGGCTGCCTTTTTTTTTTTCCCAGGACGACAGACTGTGTAATCATGTCAAAAGAGACTTTTCAGAGATCAATATATATACACGATGCCGATGAGAATCCAGTGCGATTAGCTATCAGCCTGGCGGTAAATGGCCGTTGTGACTTGCACATGAGAATGCAGCCGTGCAACATAACAATTGCGGTTTGTGCCGTGACGGTTGCCAGTTGCACAGACAACCGTTAAGCCGAACCAGTCTCTCCTGGAAACAGTCATGCAGGCTGAAAACTATTCAATCTGGACTTTATTGTTATCAATATTATTGTTGTTGTTATTGTTATCATCATCATCATCATCATCATCATCATCATCATCATCATTATTGTCATCATCATCATCATCTTCTTCATTATCATAATCACTGCTGTTGTTATTATTATCATTATAAGTATTGGTGCTATTATCATCATTTTTCTTGCTGTTGTTGCCGTTATTATTGTTATCATTAGTAGTATTAGTAGCAGCAGCAGCAGTAGTGGTAGTAGTAGTGGTGGTGGTGGTGTCATTATTATTATCATTATCAGCATGATAATTAATGTTATTGGTAGCAGTAGTAGTGGTAGTAGCAGCAAGTAGTGGCAGTAGTAGTGGCAGTAGTAGTAGTAGTATTGATGATGTTGATGGTACCCACTTTGGGAAGGTTTTATAACAGATTGAAAACAAAGAGAAACAAAAGGGTAGAATGTAATAAAATCAAAACCAGCAATTGAATTAAATCACACACACACACACACACACACACACACACACACACACACACACACACACACACACACACACACGTACGCATTCACACACACACACACACACACACACACACACACACACACACACACACACACACACACACACTACACAACAAATAACAACAACAACAACAACAACAACAACAACAACACACACACACACACACACACACACACACACACACACACACACACACACACACACATGTTACTAATCCCCACCTGCTTTCCAAATATAGTAGCCAATTACAAATACGTCATGGGGACAGACGGAACGGGGACCAGGTACACAGGGACATACGTTACGGACAGAAGTACCGAACTGACCGCCACCCAGGGACGACAACCGAGACACTGGCCGAACTAGCCGACACAGGACTTTTCAGAGATCAGCAGAGAGACTAGCAACACAGCGGAGCCGGAAGTTGCGTACTCAGCCACAACAGATACCATCGCCACCAAGACCAAAGGGGCATTGACTTCAATAACCAAGACGGGGACAATGACGCTGACTAATACACGGGACACGAAGGCAACCGTGGCGATTGCTCACCTCACTGTGGTAACCATAGAGATAGCATACACTCTGGGGGGAAAAAAAAAAAAAAACGCTCAGATATGAGAGAGGTTATCCCCATTACTAAATTTCTCTTGTCTGGCTACTTTTTTTTTGGTGCTGGCACAGATAATCGCTAGTTCTAGATCTGCATATCTCTTGGATTTTGTTTTATTGGTTCACATGAATTCTGTTATTGTTTGTTTAATCATTCTTTTTTTTTCTGATGACGTTAGCACCACAAGACATTATCTAATCTACTACTGTCATCAAGATATGATAGTGGAATTTTTTTTTTTTTTTTTTTTTGATGGAGGGGGAACTTTTTGGAGCAAAAACTTTTTTTTTTTTTTTTTTCAAAAACCAAGAAGTGAAGGATTTTTCATTCCAATATCACACTACTGTTTGTCAAGAAACATGCTCTAGAAGAGAGAGTACCGACAGCATATTCTTACTTGAACTCTCGCCTGGTTTCAATCACTGTTGACAGAAACGTAACGTGCTAAAGCACAAAAAGCTTCGGACAGAGTCTCTGTATTCATTAAGGAGCAACTTAGAAAATGTGGTAAATTCCTACCCACAGGGCCACTGTGACAGCGTGTGGATGATGGTGCAATGTTCAAATGTTGATGTTTCAGATACATTCATTGGATATGTGTATAACCCCCCAGAATCTTCCTCATTTGGACGACACTATACTCGAGATAAATACATGTGTCCACTTAGAAAAAGACACGGACATCTTCTGAACGAAAGGAAATGTAATTTTGTTTGGTGATTTCGATGCTTGGAGTGCTGTCTAGATGATTTTATACGGATGGATTGTGACAAATATATGCAATTCCATTCAATAATAATTATGTGTGATTGTGTGTCCATCAGAGATGTTCTTACGATAAAGTAGTGCAGAAGAATGTGAGAAGAATTGTCAGATTGTGTACGGACAATAACATCTACATTCCGAACAGCAGAAGGTAAGGTGGCATACAAAGTAATCCCATGCATTTTTCCCCCAAAGGAAAATGTGTGGAAAATTATTTTGCCCGATCCCAAAAATCTCATGCAGTAGTCTGATATTATCCAGTGTAAAGTTAAAAGACCTAACCAGGTTTTCCAAGTACTGTCTCATCGAGTTATACATTTACCTACCAGTCTAGAAAGGATTCATCTACAGAGAAACCTACATTCCCTATGGTTATTACTAAACTTAGGACCAGAGTACCCTCTTACTCATTTTCAGAGAAATAAACCCTGCAGGAAAATTCTACAAGCATTACAGACAGTGGTTCTCTCAAATCAGATAAATTATACCAACGATTACATTGAAAAAAAAAGGGACTCCCAAAATAGACATTCTCACGGAAGACAGAGAAGATTCTGTGATAAACAAAAAGCATTACATTTGCAGTCACGGAATCATGAGGAAAATGAGTGACTGACTTAAATACCTAAAGAGTAAAAGCAGTCAGCCAACAAAGAAATGGTCCATTCAAAGTAAGGAGACGCGTTCTCTCTTCCATTTTCGTCTTCTTGCACTGCTTGCGCAGATGTTCATCACGGAAAGAAAAACCCCGCATGCCTTTCTCTCTCTCTCTCTCTCATT
>JADBJO010003920.1:155000-162500 GCA_016801955.1 Conus betulinus | reverse complement strand
TGGAGGTGGGGGTTGAGAGGAGGGGGGGGGGGGGGTTGCTTAGAAGACGCATTTTGAACTGAACCATTTTGGATTGTACATATGTGTGCGTTTCTTTCTTTCTTTCTTTCTTTCTTTTGAATTTTTGATTAGGAGACGTGAACTGGACTGTTCGTTTCTAACTGTATATGCGTGGTTTCTGTTCGCCACTTGCTGAGGCGCGTTTTTAATCGCTCCTTACTGTCTAGCCTGTGTGTGTGTGTGTGTGTGTGTGTGTGTGTGTGTGTATGTGTGTGCGTGTGTGTGTGTGTGTTTAATATTCGTCAGTTGCTTGAGTCGCTCATTGTAGACTGGCTATTTCTGACAGAGCGTTTCGTTCTTTTTACCTCCACCCCCCCACCCCCCCCCCCCCCCTTTTTTTTTTCACTGCCCCCCCTTTTTTTTTTTTTTTTTTAATTGCTCGTCAGTTGTTGAGCAGCGACATTTTAAAAATGTGAGTTTTTTATGCAGCTTAGGAGGCATATTTCAGACTGGCAGATTCTGACTGGCTAAGCAAGATTTGTTTTGTTTGTTTTCCCCAAGTGTTAATCGATCGCTTAAAAGACGAATTTACAAGAGCCAGTTTCCAACTAAACAGGCATGGTTTTGCTGTTGTTGTTGTTGTTGTTGTTGTTATTGTTGTTGTTTTGATGATCATGATGTTGTTGAGGAGGCGCATACTGAAATGCTCATTTCTGACGAAGCATGCAGCGGGCTTTATTTCTGACTGAGCGTAAAAGTCTTCTTTTCTTTTTTTTTTTCTTTTTTTTTTTTTTTAAAATCTGTCAGTTTCTAAGAAGGAATACTTTTGACAGCTTATCTCTGCAAGAAATAATAGTAGGCTGCGGGACATCAATACAACAACACACGATTTACTGCTTATGACTGTGAATTCGATTGCATAACGGAGGCTTTCTAAGAAGGTGAATGTAGTCGAAACTTTTCAAATGGTTTCTGTTTTCTCAAGCACCTTGAAATTCATTTTCGGACCATGTTTTGTGCTTTCTAATGGTAAATACTGTTTGCACTTTGATCGATTTGTGATTGTTTACAGAATTTTATGATCGTGATTCTTCAGGTTCCCGATTTCACGTGCTAATTCAACCATTGTGTGTGGTGGTTGTGGGTCAGTAGGGTAAAAAGGGGGGAGGGGGGGGGGGGGGGGGGGGGGGGACGGGAGGGAGGCGTGAACAGATGCTTTTTGTGGTGCTGGAGATGGGCCCACAGATTTCCAATGGAATGCCTACAGATCTCATTTGAATGAGCTCCTTTCGAATCGACATCATCATCATCATCATCATCATCATCATCATCATAGTTATTACTTTAACAATTGTCATTTTCATAATAATATCATGGTTTAATTTATCGCAGCGAATTGTCTTCACGCTTTTGTAAAAAGAAACTGCTCGTTGATTCTTTTCTATTTTCTTGCTTCTCTTTTCAAGATTTGTATTTTCCTCCCGACTTTTGTAAGTAAACTACATTTTCTTTTTCTTCCTTTTCCCTGGACTCACCATTGGTGTGGTGGTGGCGGTGGTGGTAGTGATGTGTGTGTGTGTGTGTGTGTGTGTGCAAATATGACCGTTTTTAATCCCACCACTGAACTGATCTCTACTCACTTTCAGCCTGAAAATGACCTTCGTGGGAGGCTAGGCTTTAAGAACAAGGCTGACCGACTCACCAAAACAGACCCTGTTCTGCTTGGTTCCTCCTGGAGTTTTTTTTTTTTTTTTTTTTCGACTATGTCCAAAGCGTCAATGAGGGAAGTCTGTACGGGGTTAGAATCCAGCATAGCAAATAGTGACATTTACACGGGATCGTGCGCGCGCGCACACACACACACACACACACACACACACACACACACACACACACACACACACACACACACACACACACACACACACACACACACACACACACACACACACACACACACACACACACACACACACACACACACACACACACACACACACCTTCCCCCTTATGGGAAACATGCTCCCTCTATTAGAAAACCGAGTGAAACATGTCATGAAGCATATCAACATATCAAATTTTCTGAATCTCCAGTCGAGGTTTTTTTTTTTTTTTTTTTAATGCACATATTTTGTCTTTCATCAATTATGCGTCCACCTTATGGGATGATTCTAGTGAAACAAATTTGAAGTAAACCGATCGTCGTATACATAAGAGCGCTCTAAAGTTAACACAATCAAAACTTAATTCATTGACGGGTGATGATTATAAACCTTCTATTTGAAGGCAGACTCTGCTTCAATAAGTGTCTATGCATATGTAAGTTAGTTACGGGAATAGCTCCAAAGAAAATTAACCGAAACTTTCACAAACTTTTATTTCCCAGACCCCGTAACAGTCTTTACAAATCTAGCTTCACATATTCCGGAGGAACGACATGGAACAATTTATCTTCTTTGAAATTATGTCCTTCTGAATTAGCACTTGAGAAAGCATTGAAAAGAATTTGATTGAAAAATTATAAAATAATCCATTATTATTGTGTTGTTGCAGATTCTCTCTCTCTCTCTCTCTGAGTAATCCATGATTATTTGTATTGTTGCAGATTCTCTCTCTCTCTCTCTCTCTCTCTCCCTCTCTCCCCTCTCTCTCTAAGTAATCCATGATTATTTGTATTGCTGCAGATCTTGTGTGTGTGCGCGCGCGCGCGCGCGCGCGCGTGTGTGTGTGTGTGTGTGTGTCACTCTCTCTCTCTCTCGCTCTCTCAAATGTCTGAATGTTCCTGGTCTGATATGTTGTATTTCGTTCATCAAAATATTGATTGTGGTAGTTTTCAGACGTTTCATTGCTTTCCTTAGACTACATTTCTGGATGAATTTCTGCGTATGCATTGCGTCGTTATTGTTTTTTTTTTTCCCGGTCCTTTTTGTAATTGATTTTTCTTTTTTTTTTTTTTTTTTTTTGAAAGGGCAGGATGAAAAAAAGTTGTAAAGCCTATTCTTTAACCCTCAATAAAGATGAATTTGACTTGAGGTGACTTACGTCTCCCTTCTCGCCATCTCTTCTCCATTGCCCATTATTCCCCCTGCTATTCGCCCCCCCCTTTCATTAATCCTTCCTCCCCTCCTTGCCACTCCTTTTCCTCTCTCCTTAAACCCGCCTAGTCACCTACCCTCACCTCTCTGTCTGTCTATCTGTCTGTATGTCTGTCTGTCTCTCTCTCTCTATTCCTTTCTCTCTCTCTCTCTCGCTCGCTCGCTCTCATTCTCTCTCTCTCTCTCTCTCTCTCTCTGTCTGTCTGTCTGTCTGTCTCTTTCTGATTTATGACAACAATGTTTTTGGCACTGTCATTTTTCAAACTAACAACTACTCCCGTATCCTCTCTTCCGCTGCGTTGCATATGACACACGCTGCCGTGACAGCCATGAAAGCCACCTGTGTCAGAGTGACATAGACAAACAGTCGGTGGCACTGTTCTTTTGAGAGAAGGTTTTCGGACAGACGCTGGGTCAGACGAACAAGGGGATGAAGACTTGTGTGCAGTGGTGTGTGGACGCGGTACTACTCGGAAAACGAGACCTCTGGTTCCAACATAACATGAAACCTGCCATTAACACCGAACCATAATTTGAACGACGGTGAAGAACTTGATATTTCTCAGCCAAGTATCTCGTTTGGGGTTACAGTCGGAAATCACTGTTAGAAATATTATGGCTGGTCGAGGACTGACAAGAAAAATGGACATCAATGGCATCCATTAAAGAGGTCCAAGTGGATTCGTGCAACACAGAGACTACTAACGATCCAAATTACGGGAGCAAATCAAGATTAAAGAACTGATTAGTTCTATGCCCGTGGGCCTGACGAATTGACTATAACAAGTATAATCAACTGTTATACGATAGTGTACAACAGGTCCAGCAATTTTGGGTCCTTTTCCGCGGTGATGTTCATCATAATGTATAGCTTCAGCTCAGTTTTCAACACTGGCATGTGTAATCTCTATCCCATTGCATCCCATTCTTGTGAATTGGTATGAAAAAGCTTGAAAACACACACACACACACACACACACACACACACACACACACACACACATTCAAATATTTTCTCTGTGGTGAAACATTACCTGCTTTTGCTCAACGACTGGCTGATCCCTGACGTCATATTTGGAATTAACATATTGGCAGAATTGGAAATGAAATGAGGCAGGAAAGACTACCCCACTTGTATATTGGCAGAAGTAATATGTATTCTTAGTAATCGGTACGTTCTGTAGAAAGGATTTCTTTAATGCAGAGAGCAACCCCCCCCCCCCCCCAAAAAAAAAAATAATAATAATAAATAAATAAATAAAATAAATAAATAAATAAAATAAAATAATAAATGAATAAAAAATAAAATAAATGCACGAATGATGTGACTGTCGTATTCAAATTAGGTATCCAAAGTGTGGTCTGTCTTTCACTACTTTAAATCGATATCTCCATAGGTTTTAGAAGTTTGTAATGTGAGCACAAACTACACTCACTCCCCCCTCTCCCTTCCCCCCTCATTTGCCCGTATTTGACGGGCGTGTTCAAGCATATTAGATAACCATGCCACACAAGAGAGAGTCACTAAACAGCTGTGCCCGGATATACTGTCACCAGAGAAACTACCTTGTCTGTATTCGCTAATGGTGAAGGGATAAAGTAGACGAACAACAAAAGCCGTGGTGTTCTCCATTAGCGATAATAAAGACAAGGTAGTTTCTGTGTGATAGTCACACTTGTCGTTCCAGCCGAATACGTAATCCATGTTGACTGTTTACGGTAGAAATCGTTTTATTTCCTGTCCTCTCACCTAACCAGGTCTATAGTGAAATCACCGATAGAATCGTGGATCAGTCAGTGGACGGTACTATTTAGGTTGTAGGAGAAGGGGTTATGGTGGTCAATTATTTTTAACAGTTCTCTCTTACCTGTTCTCCCAAAGCGACAACATTGATCCTCTTTGTATTGAACATATAGTGGATTTTAAACAAAAAGAAGTAGAATCAAACGCAACGTGATCAAGCATCGTCTTTACTCTTAGTCTCGACCCTTTTTTTTCTTTTTCTTTTCTATCCTTTGAAGTGGGCCACGGATTTCGCCAAATGCTGTCGGCTTTCGACGATTCGTACATAAAACCGGCGACATCAGCGCGTGAATTGAGATGTACCAATCGAGTGGAAAACTACAGAATAGACGATGCTCGGAATTCTACGAGGCAGATAATCTGTGTTGGAGCTCGCTTTCAGCGAGAATGATTCCCCCCTGTTTTCGTAGGACATAGGGCCCTGGTAGGCACGCCTAAAGCAACTTCGCCCCATCAATCAGCTGAACGGTTCCGAGAGAGAAAAATGCCAGAAACAAGATGGGAAACGATGCGCAACTAATGCAGTCAATATAACGATCCTTATCCTAGCATACGCTTTGAATGAAACATTTGACTCTCTAGATCGATTTTCTTGACCCGTAAAATGAGAAAAGTTAACTCTATGTAATGGAAAGACAGGCGTTTATCTTCCCTTCTTTTTTTTGTCCGGGAACCTGTTTATGCAGCAACGCGTTACTTAGCCCAACACATACGAAAAAAAACGCAGACAGAGCTTAAACAAAGCAAGTTTTAACAACCCTCAAATCAAAAACACAGTTTTAACCTAGACGCTGAGGCTGGCTGTTTCTGTTGAAAGATCCACTCCATCTTCGTTACAGACAGGAGAAATGCGGTCTTCGAGGACTACAGGCCAGGAAGGAAGTCTTTTTCTAATTACGCAGCAGGCTTGCTGTCATTTTTTTTTTTTTTTTTTTTCAAGCGCCGTAAATAGCGACACCCCCTGTTTAACGGACGCATGATCTCAGTTCTCACTTTCTACCAACATCAATGGCGTCGCCTTTTCCGCCCGTGTGCCCATGTCTGTGGTCACCATCGACACCTGGGATGAAGGATGGGGGTGGGAGGAGAGCGACAAGAGGGAGGGATGGGGTAAGGGGGGGGGGGGGGGGGGGGAAGAGAAAGGTGTCAGCCTCGCTCCCTCTTCAATGGAAAGTGCTGCCCTCTGGTGGGAACGATAATTGACGTGAGGCAGCGTGTCAATGGACAAGGTTTGGAAGGCGGACTACTGGTTTGATCTAATTGATTCGGGAGTCGAGTCTTTCCCAACTGTTTTCCTTCAGACTATCCATCAGCTGAGTGTTCTGGGATCATCTGAAACTTGTCGGAAGAGAATCTGTAAACGTTTTGTTAAGTCCTTTACAACAATGACATTTAAAGAAAAGTTTATTATTTTCCAATGGGTGATTTCTGTTTCCCCCCTTTCTAGAAATGAATTTAAATGAATGGCGTAGTTTGTCCCTCCAACATACACTCGACAGGCACGCGCGCGTGCACGCACGCGCGTGCGCGCGCGCGCACACACACACACACACACACACACACACACACGACTTTCTTTCGTTTTTCTGTGTGTGTGTTGGTTTGGTGTGCCTACAGCTCCATCGGTATTTAGGCTATTAAGTGAACACTACCACTGGAAGACTTAAATTAAACCGAACAGTTGAGTTTCGACCATTTGGTGGGTGCAGTCTCCTAGAGTGTTTGCTCAAATTCCATACCAGTTCTCACTGATCATCATTTCTATAGTCAACTTTTGTGGTCATTTTTGTGGTCATTTAGATTTTCGTTTCAGTTTTCTCCACGTATATGCCTGTGGTGAATTCGCGTCAACAGTCATCGATCTCAGGATATATCAATAAAAGTAAACGTAGATAACAGCATGGCTTGTGGCCGCAGACCCGAATGGAATTCCATAACATCACCTTCATCATTCTTATTACCCTTTTTTATTGTTAAGTCTTGAAGTCTTTATCCCTTCATATCCTTTTCTCACGGTGACCTCACTTTCGATTTCCTGTCCAGGTCCATATCAGGAGCAAGTTCGTCGTAAAGCATTTGACATCGGCCAATGAACAGAGACCGTTGCCAGATGGATGTGGCAGCGCCCTCTCAATGCTCACTCGTCCTGGTAACACATCCAAGCAACTTGTATTGTCAGCAGGCGATTGGGCTTAGTAGGCGGTTTCTTGCTTGTGTAAGATGAGAATATGTGGAACTGAACACAACTGAAGTCATTCAGCAGTGAGAAAGCGTCTCCTCCGATTTTTTTTTTTCCAATATATGATCATCTTCTGGATTTTTTTTTTTTTTTTTGTTTGTTTATGACAATCTGATAGTAGACCGCCTGTGAACTGCCATGTCACATTCTGTAAACATCCCACGTCCGCAGTCACTGCACGCGCCCAAACACATCCTTTCGGGGAGTCAGTCCAGACGACCTTCTCCTGTGTTCAGAACTCCAGAACTCTCAAAGTCTTCAAGACTACAAAACATATCGATCAAAGAAATTGCATCCGAGTTTAAGGAGGAGGTGATTCTGGACTTGAGCCAGATCAAGCCCCCCCCCCCCCCCCCCCCCCA
>JADBJO010003920.1:140000-145000 GCA_016801955.1 Conus betulinus | reverse complement strand
TTTCCGTACGTTTAAGCACCGTGGGCGTTTTTCATGGACTCCACGTCTACCTCAAAGCCTGAGGGGATGCCACCTCCATCACTGCCATGCCGCTGGTCCCTGGGGCCAGCCATCTGCACGTCATAGCCACAACGTGGGATTTACGTCACCCTCTGACAGTGGGATTTACGTCATTGCCACACACAGTGGGGTACACGGCACAGTTAGAGGGTGGGATTTTCGTCACCCCGGAATCAGTTACGTCACAGCAAGAATTTCAAAATAACCAGAATGCTTTTGTTTGGTTTTGTTTTTTTTTTTGTGTGTTTTATAACCGTACTAGAACCCTCGTATATTTCATAAACAGAAATTACATTGTGGGATATGAAGGGGGCAGAAGACTGGCAATGTGTCTTGTTATGTAATATATGAGATTTCCGCTTGTGAGGAGAAACAAGGCAGTTTAACCACAATATTACACAGAAAAAAAGATAAATATTAGAGGACATGTCCTTGTTTATTCTGAACCCTTGTGTTTGAAATTACGTTTGGCACTTTGATGTCGTAGGCATCATTTCTTTGAAGTCATAGACATATATAACTGTCCCACAAAAGGAGCAAATGTTATCTCTTTCGATTGTTATTTATTATTTGCCGCCCCCTGCCTCATTAAAATATTCTCAGCTCAACTACTGATTGCAAATTTTCTCGTTTCTTTTTCTTTTTTTTTTTTCTCTTTCTTTTTTTCTCTTATTTTTCTTTTTTTTCCCCTGCAAGATGACTGACCTTGCACAGGCCTGAATTTCCAGCAGATTGAGCGTGTCCTTCTGCAGGGTGACGGTGACGTCAAAGGTAGGCTCCTCCACCCTCCGCCTCCACGTTAAAGAACACACCCCCACCTGTCCACATCACACCACAGACATCACATACATTCTCTGTCTCCGGTCTGATGGCTCAGTGACAACAATCACCCATTATTATTATCACTATAATAACAAAACCATAACAATGATTACTGGGGGCAACAATCACCATTGTTATTTATCACTATCATAACAAAACCATAACAATGATTATTGTTTTGGGCTGATAGGAGTAGAAAAATAGAAGACGATGATGACGAAGAAGTAGTACACTGAGCATATGTGGATGTAAAGGGAATTGGTGGTGGTGGTGGAAGGGGTGGGGGTGTTTCCGTGCGCGTGCGTGTGTGTGTGTGCGCGCGCGCGCATGTGCGTGCGCGCGCGCGCGCGCATGTGCGTGTGGTGTGTGTGTGTGTGTGTGTGTGTGTATGTGTGTGTGTGTATGGCGGGGAAGAAGAGTGAGAGGAAAAGCTTAAATGAGGGTTAGTTTTGGGAATAGGACAGTGTCTGAGGGTGTGTATGTGCTGTGAACTTTGCCTCAATTTTTGCGAGAATGTTTTAAACGATCTCACAAAACATCAATGCACAACAACAACAACATATGAAATGACACACAAAAACACCAGTAAAATCGAGCAACGTCACAACATCAATGCATAACAACAACGACAGTGACAAGTAATGCACAAAACACTAGCAAAATCAAACAATGTGAATCAAAGGCCGGGGACAGGAGGAGACTGAGAGGGAGGGGGAAGGGAGGGGGGGAGGGGGGAGAAGCTATGTACAGCACCTTTATCACACACACACACATACGTATCACAGACCCACCTCCACAAGAGCGATGCCAGAGCCAGTTCCAGACACGGTCAGTGAGCTTGGAATGGACGGCAGCTGCGACAGAGGACGATCAGACACAGATCGTAACTGTGGCCGTTACAGTCATACAATGACCACTACACACAAATGTTGGTCGGAATTTTGGCAGTTATTCTCACACATGACCACCAGATATAAATACCAATCGGAGTTTTGCTTTTATTCTCACAAAAACTGACTGCCAGATACAGATACATATGAGGAATGCGACAGGTCCACTCGCAAACTAATCAACAGATAAAGATACAGACAGGAAGTTTGACAGTTACTCTTACAAACTGATGTCCAGATACAGGAACAGGAACAGTTCGGATTTGGGCAGTTACACTCACAAACTGACCACTAGGTATAAATGCAAATCAGAACTTGGGCAGTCACACTCACAGTGACCATGAGACACAGATATAGATCGGAACTTTGGCAGTTAGATTCATTACTGGCCATCAAATAAAAACATTGGCCGCCCAGAATCGATCAGACGTTTGATCAAATGACAGTATGCAGAAAACTGCTATTGTCTGAAACATGAGGGGTTTAGTCGGCATGCTTTTCTTACGGCCTGTTTACGATTACGCTACTCTTCCTCTATTCTTCATTTCGTTTCATCTTGGTTTTTTTTTTCTCTTCTCTGTTGACAGGTTTTCACAGATGGTCACAACACAACCAATGCTCGTTTTGGTTGTGTGTACATTTTTTCAACACGTTCACTATAAACATTATTAACAAGGTCGTCTTCATTTTCATGATCATCGTCATCATCACGTTCATCGGCATCATCATCATCATCATCAAATCACCTTGTGATGTTGTTACCGTCAGAATGATAATGGATAAACGACGGGTCATCAACAACAAAGGGAACAAACTAATATCGGCAACAATTATTAGCATTCTACAGGAAACGGGCTTCTTACTGAGACACCATCATCATCATTATAATCATCGTCATAACATCAATAAACTGAATCAACGTCCTAAATGATACCATCATCAATCACTTCATCATCTTCACATTATCATCATGACATAATATTATCTTCATTACATCGTTATAACGCCAGCGTCATTAAAACATTGTAACATCATAATCATCACACCGTCATTACACCATTGTTGTCACAACTCTCGGAACCAACAGATACCACCCAGTCCACACCCAAGACTCGAACACCAACTTACGTCAGCGCTCTGCAGCACCAGAGCGTTGTTCTGGTTGACGGAGAACTGCTTGGAGAAGGCCCCAGCCTTCACAGACAGCTGAATATCGAAGTTGTTGGAGTACACGTGGCGGGCAAACTCCGACAGTGACTGCAGGGCCAGGATGGTGTCCTGAAACACCGCCAACCCTCAGGTCCAGTGGGGGTTGTTTCTAGCTCATCCGACCAGGGAGAAAGCACGGTTAAGATGAGAAACTACACGAAAACGTCAAGACCAAAACTGAACCTATGTCCTGGAAGACTGGTTTTGAAATTGAAATTAATTTACAAATCACGTTTCCCTCAGATCACTACCCTCAGGCCAGTGAGGTTGTTTCTAGCTCAAGTTAAAGAATAAAAACTACACTAACACGTCATAACGAAAACTGAAGCTATCTCCTGAAAGACTGTTTTGACATGAAATAATCTGCAAATCACATTTCCATCAGATCAAAAGAAAACAGCTGATTTCCTTTCAATAATCAATGTGTATGTGGAATCAAGCCCATGTTATGGTGACGCGTTTTCATCCACACTTTGGAACGAAACACAACAATTTCATCAGATGGAACATCATGGATTTAGGTTTCCCGGAATCTGCTATCAAAGGCTTATTCCTGTTATCGTAGATATCGCAATATCTGATCCCTCGGTGTTTAATGCTGACTGGCGAATTACAGGGTACACACTTTGGATTCCCTCTGCTCTTTCAAAATGAAGAATGATGACACAGGTGTGACTAAAGACACTAGTCGACAGTAGCCAGCGTCTTGGGCGTGGCCAGTATGTAGCCTGTTTGATATCGTTTTTTTTTTTTTTCTGTTCGGTTTTTGGACACAGATAGAACCTTCTTCTTCTTCTGCGAACGCAGGCTGATACTCCCTGCCCGGACCCCCCCCCCCCCCCCCCCGGGAGTGGAGTTTTTTGCGTGTATTACCGTTTTTTATCGCGCCATTAAGTCTGCCATACTCCAACTTCGGGGAAGGAGCATGCTATGTGTAACGTGTCATCCATACCAACGGCTAAACTGGCCTTCTCTTCCGAAAGTTGGTGATGGGATTTTACGTGTGTGCAAGATGTTATGCGTGCGTTCACACACGGAACCTCGATTTATAGTCTCATTCGAAGGACTGTATGGGAAATGGAGTCAAAACCACTGTTGTTAACTCCGAGGGAAAAATCCTCCTGTACCGAAACGGCCGGCGGAGATTCGAACCCGCAACCCGAAGATTACGAGCGCGGCGCTCCACCAAGTGAGCTATTCCGGCCCCCCACAGATAGAAGCAATTTCTTTAAGTCTGTACGCACTTAAAAGCATGTGTTGTCAGTCTGTGTATTCCATTCTCCTTTCCAGGGCCATGTAACGTGCCTTTGGATTATTGGTTTGGCTCTGAGAAAGGAGTGGCTCTCTTCCTCTTTCAACTGTTAGACCTTTTTTCTTCTTGATAAAGGTGCCTACTTCTAGTTGGGCTGCCTGCTATCTTTTCCCCCTCAATTTTCCTTATTTTGTTTCTTTTTTTTTACATTATTGACTGACTTTGGCAAGACTGGGTGAGAGAGAGAAAACAAATCTGTTGTCAACAACAGACGTTAACATTCCTCAGGATGAGGGCTTCTCTCTGTGTCATCACCATCAGCATCACATTATCATCATTACCTCATTATCATCATCATCATCAAACCAATACACAACTCATCCACATGTTGACAACGTTCGTCAAAACAACAAGCAAAAACAAAAACAAAAACTGCAAAAAGAAGGATCAAAACAGAAATATGGGGGAAAAAAGGGGTGGGGGGTGGGGAATAGAAAAACAACAAAAAAAGCAAAAAGGGGGAAAGATTTTTGTTTAAAGGGTGGGGGGGGGGGGGGGGGCAGAAAACAAACTAAAAAAAATTACGAGGAAGGGTAAAGGAGGGGTAAGAACAAGAAAAGTAACTTAAGCATAAAGAAATGAATGGAATGAAAACAAATGTGAAAAAGATGAGAAATTAAGAGAGGAAACTGGCACACAGCGGGAAAAAAACCGCATAAAAAGCGATCAACCACAAAAAATCGAACTACCCTTCACCGAACTCCCTA
>JADBJO010003920.1:130000-135000 GCA_016801955.1 Conus betulinus | reverse complement strand
ACGTATAATGTAGCAAAACCCTTCAAGTTGTGAACGAAAGGAAAGAAATATATATATATGCTGTCATTTTCTCCTTGTGATAGATCTGAAACATTCTCTCGAAAAGACTGACGATTATATTACTGACTCTTTGACATCGTTTTTGTCCTTAACTTCTACAGTTTGTAGTCCATAGCTGCAAAAGGCCATGTATGTTGCAAAACTAAAAACAAACAAACAAACAAAAAACAAATAGTTTGTCAGAGAAAAAAAAACAGTTTGATTACATTCTGTCAGTTAGAAAGAAGTTAATGTCATATTCAAAATGCAAAACAAGCTGTCATATTAACATAACCGTGGAAAAGAAAATCGTAAAGACTATCTTTTAATACGCAAGTAAAAGACTGTGAGTCGAGAACTTTCATACGAACAACACAATGTTAAAGTTATTCGATTCGTTCATGATGATAGACAGGGCTGTTACTTCTTCATTATTCTATATGAAAGTCGCTTCCGGTGGTAGTTAGTGCTATGCCATCCTATCATTTATAACTGAGTAAACAGTCCAACATATGGTTGTGCAACTTAAGTAACTTCTGGTATATGTAAAAATGCCAAATGAAATATCAGCTGCTAGACACTCTGGCATCAGAAATATAAGAAAATGACGCATTTCCACTTTCTTTCAAACTCTACCGCCCTACCTGTCTGTATCTCATTTGCCGTTTCATTCCTACCTCCCCTTTCTACTGACAAGTACTGACCACCAATCACTTTTTTTTTCATTCTCCTGGTGAAAAGTGCTTCTTCGAATTTCTCCCTTACATCTGTCTTGTGTTTAGAAGGTTTACACGTCGAAACACGCTGCTTCTATAGTTCTTGTTTTTTCATTCCATCCTTTTCTGGTTTATTAACTAAACATCCTTCTTTTGTTTTCAGAAGCTGTCCGCAGCCATTCTCCTTATAAACTTCGCCAGTAAGTGCCTGTTTTGTCTTAAGGTCTGATTTGTTCTTGCTCTCTTTTGGTTCATTCTTAAACATTTCATCCAGTTGACAAGCAAAGAAACATATTTTACCAACCATATGATACCATGACGTATGACACAACAATAAAAAAAAAAAAGTTCAAAACCCTTCTCTCGGAGTCTACCAAACACAGGGAGAAGGCTGGGATGGTGGGTGAGGAGGAAGGGGTGGGGGAATGACACACCAATAGCAGTGACCCGGGCCCGGGTGGAGTCGGCCACCACGTTGGGAGGCAGCGACAGTTGCACGGTCTTGGAGAAGGTGTGGGTGTGGCTGAGGTCCACCAGCACGGACACCCCGTACTCCTTGGGCACCCCCTCGGCCTGCACACACAGGCAACACAGGTCACTGTGGTCTGAGGTCTTCCGTGGCTGAAGACTTAGCAGTGTAGCCACGAGACTCTCCTTTTACATTCTCTCAGCTTACTTTTTAATTCATTTATCTATCAGCCTTAAATCATGCGCAGTGTGGTCTCAAAACTGCGGATGTGGTGTAGTGTGTTTGACTAGTCCACATGCAGTGACGCCTCGTTGATGAAACAGAAACTGCTGTAGCGAGTGACACAACTGAACTATGGGATTATGACGCTGTATAAGGTGGTCATGAGTGTTGACTCCCTGTCGTGACCATTCTACAGGTTACAGAGCAGGATGGAAGTATTGGAGGTGAAGAGAAGAAGTTCTGAGTGGACAACATGAAGGAAGGACTGGTTACAGTACCTCTACCCTGTGGCTCATGACCGAGTACAGAGGCTGGTAGAGATCCCTGTCCGCAAAACGTCCGTCATGGGACCTGTGTCCTCCTGTCCTGCTCTCTCTCTCTCTCTCTCTCTCTCTCTCTCTCTCTCAATATGAAGAAATGCCAAGTTTGTAAAAAGCTTTCATCAGACATACCAGCATGGTAGCTTGGAAAGATTGAATGAAACACACACGCTGTATAGTGTGCTTGTACGCTCGCATACGCACACACAAAAACGCGTGCACGCACACACACGCACAACGCACACACACACACACACACACACACACACACACACACACACACACACACACACACACACACACACACCAGTGTAATGATCCAGTGTAATGGGGATGAGAGAAAAGAAAAACGCCCCGCACAAGACTCAAACCACTGGGTCGGGATTCTCCCAATTCTTAGGAGAGTGAGTGACCCATTGAGCCTCTTTTCAAATCCACTGATTTCCACCGTAAGACTCCATGTCTGTTTGGTGCTCTTGTCTTTAAACTGACTCTGCAAACATTAACTTAACAATCTAATTTCTTTAGTTTCTAACGTCCATAGCTGATAAAAAAAAAACCTTGGCAACGTTGGCCCTTGTGGTGGAAAAATCATAGACCCATAACTCCAAACCAAATGCTGATTACAGTACAAGTTCACCCAGCACAGACACAGACACAAGGTATACGCATGGGGACAAATCCTCAAGAAAAGATGCTTCAAGCTTGCTGTATATTCTTATCCGACGCATGCCTTGTGTTAGCTTTCATTCACACCTCCCTGGCATCATTGAAGATTTCCTTTTAATAAACAGACGTAAGACACAGGATTTTGTTCAAGAACAGCACACCCCACTGCAATCGACAAGGTACAGACTGCCTGTTGTCGCGGGATGGTTTACCTCCACAAGCAGCTCGCGACGCACGGCATCGGCCGCCTGGGTGGACTGTGCTGAGACGACCAGTTCCACGTTGCCCAGGCCGGTGGGCACGATAGGGAAGTACACGGTCTTGCCCTCACCTGCTGGCACCTGTCCACACGTCGTGAAGAACAGGTGTGAATTAGGCCGAAGCGTGAAGAGCAATACCTAACATGCTGTAAACTCGACAAAAAAAAAAAAATGCCCCCAGTTCTTGGGACGAGAGGGACTGCTGATTCTTATGTGGTTGTCTAAGAAGACAGGCGGATGTTACATGTAATACAAATGAGACAGAGTGAGACTCTGTGTGTGAGTGTGTGTGTGTGTGTGTGTGTGTGTGTGTGTGTGTGTGTGTGTGTGTGTGTGTGTGTGTGTGTGTGTGTGTCTGTGTGTGTGTGTGTGTGGTCTGTGTGTCTATCTCTGGTACAGTGTAAGATGCACTACAACAGTCTTATACCGTTTATGTCATCGATCTTTAAAAAAATGACATTAAATGTGTTCCTGTCGTCTTGCTTTTTTAAGATTCCAAAACGAAATGAATGAACCAAAATGTTGTGATTGACCATGCTGTCTGAGACTTAATTCACATACAGCATCAAGATATGATTAATGTTTTGTCTGATGTGGCACTGCGCATTCACAAGGCTTTGAAAAGACTCTCACCATCATCATTATCTTATCATCACTTATGATGATATCTTCACATTTGCATCAACAATACTCAGAGTGGTGCTGGAACAGTTCGTTCATTTTGAAACTACAGTTTTGATGTAATTACACCTTAGACTGGCGCTATGGACCTATCTGATCTAGCTTTCTATTCGTGTTACTCTCTCTCTCTCTCCTCTCTCTCTCTCTCTGTCCAGCACGCACACGTATGCACGCTCTGTTTGTAATGGAAGTATTATTTGAAAAACCACAAAGCACATCGGTAATTGTTCCAAGTCCCTTTAATCCATGAATCAGTCAAGCAAGCGATCGACCGATCAATCAGTTAACAAAACCGCTTGGTTTTTTTTCTTAGTCACTCAATCAATTCAGTCAATGAGTTTATAAATGAAGCAACCAACCAATCATTCAGGCAATAAATCTGTCAGTTAGTTAACAGGTCGGTCAGTATGTTGTTCAGTCGAAAGTCACTGGGTTGATGATACACCGTTCAATTAATCGACCAACCAACCAACCAACCAACCAGTCAACCCATCGTCCAGACAGCTAGCAGAAGACAGCTTTTTGCGACGATGAAAATGAAGTACAGCTTTATTCGTCTTCTTCTGCTGTTCCTTCTTTTTCCTGTTGTCATTTCTCCTCTACCTCCTTTTCTTTCTTTTATTTCTCTATTTTTCTCATTTTCTTCTTTCACGTCCTCCCGCTTCTTCTTTTTATCCTAAGTGTCCTCCTCTTTCTTCTTCTATGTGTCCTTCTTCTTAGCTTGCACATCCCTTCCCTCTTTTTCAACTATTCTCCACCCCCCCGTCCTCTTTTTTTCCTTACTTCTTAATCAATTCTCTTCTTCTTTCTTCTTTTCCGTGTTTCTCTTTCTCCGTCTGACTCCCGTCTTGTTCCTTATTTTTCTTCCTATCTTTGTCCTTTCAAGTCTCCTTTTCTATCGTATTGTCTTCCATTCTTTCTTTCTGTTTCCAACTGTCATCTTCTTTCTTATTTTCCTCGCATTCTTTCTGTGGCCAAGGTCGGTGTCGACTTGCTCCCGGCTGCTTGGTTCATTTGAGGACAGCATTTCTCTGGGTCCCATGGCACCTTCGAACGTATCTTTTTCTTTTCTCCTCTCTTTTTTATTTTCCTGGTATTCATCCCCCTGTTCACATACCGTTTTTTTTTTTTAAATTTCTTATAAATCTTCCTTCTAACTTCCCCTGCTTCTTTTGTTGCCTTCACATTCTTCCTCCTTCTATGCCCCCTCTTCCTTCTTATTTTCCTTACTCTTTTTCTCTCCTTCCGTCGCTCCACTCTGTTAATTTTTCCGTTCTTGTTCCTCCTTTGTTTTCCATCTCGTCTTTCTCTTTCTAACCTCCTTTCTTGTTTCTCTTCCATTTCTCCTTCAAACTTTCTTCTTCTTTCTTGTCTTTTTTCATCCCTCTCCTCTTCTTTCTTGGTTTTTCTCCTCTTCTTTCCACTCTCTTCATCTTTTCTTTTTTCTAATTCTCCTCCTCTCTTCTTCTTCTCTGACTTTTTCTTCTTATCTTCCAAAGCCTCTTGCTTCTTCCTTTTTTCTCATTTTCCCCCTTTTCTCACCGTTCTCATCTTTCTTCTCTTTATACTTTCTCCCTCACGTCCTCTTCGCTATGCCAGATACCCTGGACTGTTGGCATGGTGA
>JADBJO010003920.1:100000-122500 GCA_016801955.1 Conus betulinus | reverse complement strand
TGCTTTTTAACGAAAACGCAATGAGCTCTCTCTCTCTCTCTCTCTCTCTCTCTCTCTCTCTCTCTCTCTGTGTGTGTGTGTGTGTGTGTGTGTGTGTGTGTGTGTGTGTGTGTGTGTAGCTATTGTTTAAACAGTACAGTTTGTTTTAACTGGAAGGGATTAAAGTTAAACTTTAAAAAGATGTGTCTTTATTTCTCTGTGTATGTATGTTTTAAACAGTGGGTACCATTTTAAACGAGAGGACGAAATGAAAAAAAAAAAACCTGTCTGTGTACATCTAAGAAAATGGAAGAATTTGGTACCGTGCCTTGTCAACGCTTTGTCATATTCCAAATGGCGCACGCTCTTACAATTTGATTCTGAGTAGCTGACCTATTTTAGAGATGCACATTATTCTCATCACATTTCAGTGCCAATGTGGTCAAACGATACATATTTTTACACTTAAGTCGCCTCTCAAGGTAAACTAGTTATGTTATAAAATAATAGAAAAGCCCGGACGAAGTTGTGTATGTTTGTTACACCTGTCTGTTCGTTTACATGAAGATCACAAACAATAGCCACTAAAAAGAAATTGAAAACTATGTATTTCCACATAACAACCACTCAACCGTACCGCCGGTGTCAGCCCATATTCCATGCTCGGGGTCAGACAAGTCTTAAAGCAACTCAGCGCTTAAAATGCTGCTGTGACGCTAGGAAATGTAACAGCTGCATGTCGGCTGCGTGAATAACAGCAAACACTGGCGACAAACGACAAACACACGAGGGCTAGCTTCTTCTAGTCACATTGCACAGCGTCCACAACCCATCGTGTGTAGCAGCGGTCACCTGACGGAGGCGTTGCGCCACAGCCACGTCTCTGGAAAGACGGACCGCACGTGCTCCACCTCTTTCAGACCGTACTGGGGCGCCATCCCTCCTCCTCCCCCTCCGCCTCCCCCCATTGCTCCCGCCCCCGCCACCATGGGTTCCATGAGGACGCCCCCGCCACACATGGGACAGCCGACTGCGTACAGACTGGTCTGGGGTCACCTTCAAGTCGTTGTCGTCATCATCATCATGTTTCTTCTTCGTTCCCCAACTAAAGCGTTTATCGTGGGTAAGAATTCCCCATGTGACAGTTCTGAATTCCGTCATTAAGGCAGCCATGCTCCGTTTTTCGGGGATGAGGACTTGGGGACATGACACGAGTCTGTATGCTAGCTCTCTCTCTCTCTCCCTCTCTCTCTCTCTCTCTCTCTCTCTCTCTCTCTCTCTCTCTCTCTCTCTCTCTCTCTCTCTTCGTTCCCTTTCTTTTTCTTGTTTTTTGTTTTGTATTTTTTCTTTTTTTTTTTTTTTTTTTTTTTTGTCTTTCTTTTCATTTTCTTTTATCGGGGACAGTGTGTAGGGGCAGGTGAGGCGGAGAGGTGGGTTTCAATCCATTTCATTTGCATATGATGGTCTACTCGACAGAGGATGGTATGGAATTATGGTACGTCGAAACGTTGTGGATTTTTGTTGTACTTGTTTTGTTTTGTTCTGATTTGTTTTATGTTTGTTCGTTTGTAAGTGAATGCGTTTACCGTCCTTGTTTTTAAAGTCTCATCTGATGGGCCTGGAGAACCGCAACGGGCGCACACGTTGACTAGGACGAGTACAAAATCTGTGACCTGGCTGTCGCATGCGGGAATTTACGCCAAGACCCTTGGAGAGATCATACTTCATCAACTCGACCAACAAAGCCGTCCTCTTGTCATAAAATGAGTGACAAGCTCATGTAATGGTTCAGATTATATTTTTTCTTCAGACAAGGAACTGCTGTTTCGAAGAAATCAGAAGAAGAAGGATATCTTTACTTCCACCGAACACGGGCTAACTGCCATCAAGTAAACTGGTTTACGAACGCTTCTTTCCTTCATGGACGAATATTCAGAAATTGTTTGGGGATCCTTTCTTTCGCCAAACATGTAAGCCATCTGCATCGCCATAAAAGGGGACATCTATTTAGGAAAAAGGAATGGATTTTTATCACCAAAAATGAGACAACTATGCACAGTGTTTTCCTGTCATTATCACCACACTACAGACAGACATCTAAAGACAGACAATGTCCCAGTGTGACATTAGAGAAGGCAAAGCATAACCTAACATTGGAATGTTTCCTTTTGGGCTAGCATGCAGAACAGTCACATAGACACTGCCTATCTTTTGATCATTCACTTTCACCAAACACGAGACTTCTACTGACAAAAATGTCACGGCACCATCTGATTTCCAGACTTCTACAGCAGAAAGAGAAACTCTCGCAGTATTTCTTGCGCTAAAATTCTGCCGCACTAATAACTCCTGTTCAACCTGGCTTAGTGACAGCACACCCAATGACCCGGTGACTGCATTAAGGACGAGACGAATCATTTCTGTGGTCAACTTTGCCTCGGACAGTGGACACACGGTTCTAAATCCATCAGAAATACCTTACTGACTGGAACAGAAACTCCCAAGACGTATATAACTAAAGAATCTTCTGTCAGAGGAAATAAAAACTCAGATCGGATGACGATGTTTTTCAAACCCATCGGCTGTATGTATTTTGTCACATTCTTTTTAGTCACTGTTTAAAATCTTCCACGCGAGGCTCAGTGATCAAAAGAGGATGGGCTGCCAAACATAATGAACTGCAGGGAGCTAGCTGATTAACAGCTTGGTTTATATTATCTCACTAGGCAGATATAAAAGAAATAAGCTAGAGGCAATGCTAGGTACTTCAAGTAGTTTGTGGTGAAAGTAACACATCTGATTAATTTACTGTTGGATTCCCAAACAAAAAACAAAGGTTGCTAAAGAAAAAAGAAAGAAAGAAAAATAACGTAACATATGTGCAAAAACATCAGATCAACCAAACCAGAGAATATCACCTGCACCCTTAGCATAACCAAACATAAAGAACCAGAGGTGTGGATGACATTAATGTGTGACAAAATACAGTGTATTTATTGTGTCTCAACAGAGCAAAAACAGAGATCGTTTATCCATCTCGTTCACACACAGAGAGAGAAGGATGAAGCGATTTTGAGGAATTAGCATCTGGCGGAACAGCAGCTAAAGCCAACTGCTATGGTCACATGACAGACTAGCAATGAAGTATATCACTGCAGATACAGAAAACCAACAAGCCACCAGCGACCAAACTATCTTCTTCCCCCTCCTGCCAACGGTCACCTGACTGAAATGTTGCTCCACAACCACGTCTCGGGAAATACGGAGCGCACGTGCTCAACTTCTTTCAGTGCACCACCGTTGGGCAGTGGACGAGGCATTCCCGCGCCCTCACCCTTCATCACTGCCCCCCATGGCCATGTCGGGCACCGCCATCATCTCGCACATTAGGCAGCCAGCTGGCCGACAGAAAAGTGAACACTGGCGTCAAACTTGATTCAGGGGTCTTTATCAAGTCCGTTTCCTTCTCGTGCGGCGGCGAGAACGTTGTATCGTACTGTGGAATCTGTGATCTGATGTAGCGATCATCGGGAGACATCAATGGGCTGCCATGCTGGTATTCTGTAGTGCCGTTAAAGAGTTGTTCCTTGGTGTGATCAGTTCAACTGCCCCAAAAAGGCAATTTGTACAGATTTCTCCGAAATCATCAACACAGGAAACACGCATCACTGGGCGGGCATGATCTTTCGCCCCCCACCCCGCCCCTTCCCCTCCCTCTTCGTCACCTTTACCTCCCTCCATTCGCCCTTTGGAAATAAAATAACTTGATTTATCGTTTGTCATCGTTGTTGACGCTTGCCCTTTATTGTGTTTGGTTGTATTAAAATGGTCTAGTGATGACTTCTTTACAGCTTTAAAAGTTTATTATAAATGCTCAATAATACTCAACACAAAACGACAACTTTGAAACCCTGAATGCGTCAGCCCTTTGTCTGGCGAGCGAGCGAACGCGAGTTCTTGAAGGATTATTTTTCAGCCAGGCTGTCTCTCTGACTGTCCTTTTTTTCAATGAAGAAAGTGGCAACAGGACAATGTGATCACGTTTTGAGCTCATTTCACTGCCAACTAACATACTGACGGTTCAGTACACAGCCAGAGATAAGGATTCATTAATGAAATACATGGTCGTGCTCCGTGTAATCGGTAGGCAGGATCACCATCTGCAAAGCAGGTTTAACCCTATGATTTTGTATAAAGTTCTTGTAGCTGCAACAAAACTTTCAGACAAAGTGTCCGGTCCTGTTCATTGTTTCCAATCAGCTCGAGTCCGCCTGCAACTTCAAGACCACTCAGAAAAAAAAGCTACGAACATGCACGCATACATGCGTGCGAGCGGGAGAGAGAGAGAGAGAGAGAGAGAGAGAGAGAGAGAGAGAGAGAGAGAGAGAGAGAGAGAGAGAGAGAGAGAGCATGCATGTATGTATGTATGGGTGCAAAAGTATATACTCCCCATATACAAGCGTGCACCTGAACACTGTTTTTCGTTACTCTCTATTCACACACATTTTCGATGTTTTACTTTACTTTCTATTCACACGTATTTTTGTCAGGCCAGCAAACGTAACAACCACCTCCCTGCACAACTGAGAAAAACGCTGGTCGTAATAATTACTGAAAACCTAGAAAAAAAAGAAAAAAAAAAGTACAAACAAAGCTCTTGAGGATAGAAACGAACAGGCTCCCAGTGAGCAGACCAAAACAACGGAAAACAACAACTAAACATGTAGGAAGTGGCTAAAACAGCAACTGAAATACCAATGAGAGCATAAAGGACACAGCTAGCAGCAGTTAAGATCTGGCGCCTAGTAGTACTCGCAGCCTAGCTACAAAAAAAAGGAAATCCGTTTGGGAAAAAAAAAGGGGGATGAGGCGGAAGAAACGGTGAGTGGGGGTTGGCGGGGTGATGGGGGCGGGAGAAAGATGATGGAGTAGGAATGTTAAGGAGGAGAGCTAGCTAGCAATGAGCAGATGATTGTGTAAAACGAGTCCGATACCCGACAGTCGCATTGCTCCAGAGCCAGGTTTCAGGGAACACGGAGCGAACCCTCTCCACTTCTTCGAGGGGCTGAGCGGACCCTCCTCCACCCGCCATCGCCATACCGGCCGCTCCTCCCATGGCCATTCCACTGCCTGCTCCACTCGGCATCATCATGAATGGGTGACGTGGTATGTAGTCTGAAGGTCACAAGTAACCCAATTTCTCGTTAACTGTAGGAGACACGAGTCTGACGCTAATCGTAATCTTGATGCCATGAGGCCTGTTTTCACGCCCTTCTCGTACTGCAGTAGAAATGGAAGTAGCAGCAGCAGCAGTAGTGGGAGTGGCAGTAGTAGTAGCAATTTTAGTAGTAGTAGTAGTAGTAGTAGCAGCAGCAGCAGCAGTGACAACAGCAGTAGCAGTAGTAGTGGTAGTAATAACAACACCAGTAACACAATTGTCTGGTTTTTAGTTACACTTACAACTGTTGCGTCTGCCACTATTGTTGCTGTCACCCAAGTATGGATGTCTGAAGGGGAAATGAGCCAAGAATTGTTCCAGCGGCTCAGACATTTGCATCATTAATAAGTTTCAATGACCGAACGTGCAAGATCCACACACGGAAGTGGTACTGATGTGACCCATGTTTTGTTCTTACCACTAACAGCAGTGGCAATACCTTGGTCTATGGCGTTTCTTGTCACTGATATAGGGGCTAATGACGTGGCCTATGTCGTTTCTTGTCGTACGCAGCAGAGGTGAATAGGTGTCCTGTGTCGTTTTTTTAATATTTATACAAATGGTGATGACGTGGAATATATCATTTCTAGTCACTCAGATGTGGTGATAACGTGAAAGATATTGTTTCTTCTAAGTGACAGAAGAAATGATGACATGAAATACGTCGGTATTAGTCATCGAAAGTTTATATATATATATATATATATATATATATATATATATCTCCTTTGTCACTTCATGAGACTGAAAGAAGACGTAGTGATAAAGACATGCGAGTGTTCCAGTTTTTCCTCCACCATCACATGATCTGTGTTGGTAATGTGATGTGAACATTTCAACACACACTTTATCAGAAGTGTCTGAAGGATGTCATGAAAGTACACTGCTGTATTCATAGGGAAGAAACAAAATCCGCAAAACATCCACCTTCTTAGAACCAGCCAGCCACTGCATTTGGGGGCAAATAATCGTAACTCGTGTTCTACGACTCTTAGTCATTCACTGTTGTTTTCAGAAATGCTGTCTATGAACTGTAACACTGTAACTATGACAAAACAATGTATGCACGTATACGTTCATGCGTGAACGTGTGCATGCCTGAAGTTTCTACCTTTAAAACATATACTGACTGAATCATCCGAGTGGACTCTTTTGTAAACAACTGCAGTGTCTCAGTCAACTGGATTTTTGACAGTTCTGCTTCCCTGGGAACTGCAATTAGTATGTTTTTACGATAAGCATCCAAGGGTAGCACAGGTAGTACACTGTTCTATAATTATGAAAATAGGCAATATTACATCAAAATACAGAAGAAAAAAATGCCTGCAGACAGGGGATCGCGAAAGAGCTAGAAAAAGAATGCAGAAAATAAAACTGCAAGCAAGAGGTGACACAGAGAATATCATGTTTGTAAAACAGCAGTCTAACATTGAACACAACCAGCTGCTCCTAAAAGCACTGCAGGTCCTCAAGCAGAGCTGATGATAATAGGCATGACGCTAATGAGGCTAAAACTAGGAGACAAATACGTGTCAAGATGAGTCCAGTACCCGACAGTGGCACTATCCCAGAGCCAGGTTTCTGGGAACGCTGAACGAACCCTCTCCACTTCCTTTAGGGGGTGCGCTGACCCTCCACCCCCCATGGCCAGTCCAGCCCCTCCTCCCATTGCCATACCACCTGCCATGGCGGCTTCGAACCGTATGTAGTCTGGTGATGGGGAACAGACACGATCTGCCGTGATCTTTACACAGTAAAACACAGTAAACCGAACACGTGACATTGAAGTTTTTTTTGGTGCTGTTTTCCTTTTTTATTTCTTCTCCAAAATCAGAGTCCTAGGAAATGAGTTCGGGTTATAATTGTAGAGAATAAAAGGTGTGTTGTAAGACCACAACATGAATGGAAAGAGCCAACGGCGAAACAGAAACAGTGCGTTTTGACCTTGAGTATTTACATGTATAATGTCTGTCCTGTGCTGTAGGAGAAGTGTTCTTTGTTATGGCCATATTTTAGGATGAATTAGTGGTGGTGACGGTTGTGGATGGTTGCAATTGCGGTGTTAGGAGTGGTAGATGCAGTAGCAATTTTTTAAATCGATGCTTTTCTTTGTTTCACAGACAGTGAATAGATAGGATGTTCTTCTTCCTGTGTGTTGTTAGAAGCCCTTTTTCTCCTCAAACCACCTCAATACACGCCCTGACACTCCTCCCCACAATTCACTCTGCATGCAATATGTCAGAAGTCAACTACTTGTACACTTTATAATACAAATATGATCAGTGGATAATCTGTGTATATGGAACCAACATGTGCACTTCTGCACACGTGTATACACATTTCTTTCTCCAAAACAGGCATCTTAGACGATCATATTCTTACAGTGTCAAATTGAGATTATCATACAGTTCCTTTGTTTTCAGAAATGTTCAACCTACTTTACTCTCGAGACACAGAATGAATGCTTGTGGAGCGGTAAGGTGGGGGAGAGGAAGGAAATGGGGAAGGGGACAAGGAAAACTGAAAGACAACAGTCAAACAAAGAATTCCATACCGTTAATGAAAAGAAGTATATTGCTGACAACGTATCATTCAAAAACGAACACACTGTTTTTCAAAAGAAGCTTGCAAGCCAGTACTGGCATGTGTTTAGAGTGACGAACTAGCAGTGAAACGACAATACGTCAGCAGTGGCGGGAAACTGGCCAACTAAAAATAAGCAGTAATCATGCGTGTTAAGACGGATCGCGTACCCGACAGTGGCATTGGTCCAGAGCCAAGTTTCAGGGAACTCTGAGCGAACCCTCTCCACTTCTTTGAGGGCCACTCCAGCACCCGCCACGGAGTTCATGGCTTCGAACCGGGGAATGATGACTGGTGAGAGGGAAAACACCCACCATGAAATCCTCTTCACAAGATATGAACAAGCACATGTACAGATTCTTTCTTATTGTACAGTTCGGTGCCATTTTACGTCAATTTTGTTTAAACACCCACCATGAAATCCTCTTCACAAGATGTGAACAAGCACATGTACAGATTCTGTCTTACTGTACAGTTCAGTGCCATTTTACGTCAATTTTGTTTAAAACACCCCCACCATGAAATCCTCTTTACAAGATATGAACAAGCACATGTACAGATTCTTTCTTATTGTACAGTTCAGTGCCATTTTACGTCAATTTTTGTTTAAACACCCACCATGAAATCCTCTTTACAAGATATGAACAAGCACATGTACAGATTCTTTCTTATTGTACAGTTCAGTGCCATTTTACGTCAATTTTGTTTAAAAACACCACCATGAAATCCTCTTTACAAGATGTGAACAAGCACATGTACAGATTCTTTCTTATTGTACAGTTCGGTGCCATTTTACGTCAATTTTGTGATTTGGCTTAACTTCTGCCCTGTACTCAAGCGGTTCTTCTCGTTGTCATTATTATGCATTAGTGATTGCAGTGGTGATGGTGACATAGTGGTGTCAGTAGTCGCACTAGTGGTAGTACTAAAAGAAACAGCCACAGCAGCAGCAGCAGCAGCAGCCGTACAAAAAATATGATAATGAGTGGATGACCAAATTTGGTTTCAAAGTGAGGTGGCCGCAGGCTGAAATTGAAGCAAACTTCCAAGAAAAAATACTTAGCCACCGAACGATGGAAACAAAACAAATAATAAGATAAACACGACGTGTTTCGACCTCTTTGGTCTTCTTCAAACAAGACAAACAACATTTAAGACAATGAAAACGAAGGACGAACAGAGGGTCACTTGGCTTCTCAAACTGGGCGCCAAATGGATTATTAAAACGCTAAATATATCCTGGCACAGACTGCGATGACGCTTATCTGTGTCATACTGTCGCAGGACGCAATCACGTTCATCTGAATCATAATGGCGTAGATCACTACAGTGCTCATCTGAATCATTTTGTCGTAGGTCACTATTACGACCACCGGCAGGGTCATTCTGGTGTACATCGCTGTTAACCTAACTGAATTCTGGCACGGATTGCGTTCAAGCTAATCTCAGTCATTCTGGCGCAGATTGCTATTACACTCGTCTCGATTTTTTTTTCTGACGTAGATCACTATTACTTTTCGATGAGTCATTCCAGTGTAGATCACTCTGACGCTCATGTAAGTAACTCTGATGCAGATTGCTGTTACACTCTTCATTCGGACACAGATCACTATCACACTCATTAAAGTCATTCTGATGTAGATCGTTGTCACGCTCATTTCAGTCACTGCACGCGTGCAAGACACGATGCAGATGACTATTGCCATCATCCGAGTCATTTTGACATGGACCGTTGATACACTTATCTTCGTTATTCTCACGTACATCGCTATTAATTCATTTAGGTAATTCTGTCGTAGATTACTGCTGTGTTCACCTAAGTCAATCTGACGCAGATCACTGTAACACTCATCTAAGCTTTTTATTCTTTTTTTAACCTAGATCACTATTACGTTCATCTACTATTAAGCTATGTGATTATGACATATCTTACCTTTCAATTCATAAGTGTCGGTCTACTGTACACTACTGTCATGTCATTTAAGTTATTCTGGCTCGTGTAAGTGTTATATCGTCTTTGTCATTCAAACGGAGATCGTTTTCACACTCATATGTATTTCTGTCCTTTCTGCTATTATCCTCATCTGAGTTATTCCGCCGTAAATCACTATTATGCTCATCTGTGGAAACTAATCTTTAGGGTGGAAACTAATCTTTAGGGAGAAGAAAAAAATAAGCAACAAACGGGATTTTTTTTTAATGTAAAAAAAAGAAAAGGGGAAGAAAACTACACGGACGAATCTGATGACAAAGCAAACACAAAAACGAACAAAAATTTCATGAAAAAAAAACATACTATGTGGCGTACTTATGAACCGAAATGACGAAACAGGTGCCATGATTGAAAGTATGACGAGGAAGACGAGGAGATGTAGCGGAACGAACAAGGGAAAAAAAGAGCAAAAATGAGGAAACAAAAAAAAAGGCACTGGATGAGAAGTAGGAAGGAAATGAGAACGAAAATTAGGATACTGATGATGCTGATGATGAGAAGAGGGGGCAGGGAGGAGCAGGAGGAGGAAAGGTTGAAAAAAAATGGAGGAAACTAAAGACTGAAGTTAAATTATAATTCGAATCCGGGGCAAACCACTGTATGTGAATCAGTTTCCACAGGAACCAACACACAAACATGACAAACGCTACAACACAGGCTTAGTACTCACGGTAGGGCTCCACATGGTGATACACAAGAGCGTCCGTCATCACCACCACACCAGCATTCTGTTGGAGCCAACCGCAAATAATCATTAAAACTACGGTTTTTTTTTTTAAAAAAAATTATATACGAAAATAGTATGATTTATTTACTGGTTTATTCTCTGACCCACCCCTTCCCAACATTTATTACATAAGGAAGCATGTACTACATAATACAAATAGCATTCGATCAGAATTTCTGTATAGTTTGAGCTACCAGTCTAAGGTCCACAGTCTGAATATAAGAAATTGCATAACTTTGCCTTGTAGCGGTTTCGAAGACTTTAGATTACGTCTGTTGCTTTCTTTCAAACACGGGAAAGAAATACAATGGGACAAACACAAAGGGATCATTTTTGTACATAAAACTTAATCAATTCATTTAATGTTCACTCCTTAAGTTGATTGTTTGGGAAAGAAACTGATAGATAATAAACAGCTGGTGAAAATTATCAGGAAAAAAAAAACTTCTGACAGAGTTTTGTATAATGATTTGCTGGCAGGGCAACATTATGAACATATAATCACGTACGACTTCAGAACAGGGGAAATTGGTATGAGCAAAGCTCACCTGGAAGATCTGGTTGGCGTCACTGCCACCGTAGTAGACAGGGTAGGGGAACCAGATCATGCGTTTCCTCCGGTTAATGGCGCCGCCAAATCCTCGGTCAAAGGGCATGATGCCTCCTAGACTGTGGCTTGTGGTGGTGGTGTCGTAGCTCTTCAGTTCATCAACCACCTACACACACACACATCACGCCTGTAGATTACGTCCTTGTCTCTGCACGTTGGTAGTTTCTGCTTTATGTTCTCATCTAACGCGTCTCTGGCACAGACCTTAAGATATTGTTTTTTTTTTATTATGAATATCTGGCATGGTTTGGAACATGCTTTACTATTTTGAATATCTTGCATGGGAACTGGGACATTCTTTCTTATGAAACTGCCATCTCATGAATATTCAACATGAACTTTGGACGTCGATGTCCAATATGAGCGCCTTCCTGCAATATCGATATTGTTTTTGATTATGAGTATCTTAATGGAATTCTGGCGCTGTTGTCTATTGTGAATATCTTACTTGGGTTTTGAACATTGTTTTCTTTCATTAATATCTCACGTGGAATTTGGTCACTTTTTGCATTGTTAATATGGAATTAAACATTGCTTTTCATTATGACCGTCTCTTGCAAGTAATTTAAGCATTGGTTTTAATTATTGATATCTTACATGAAATGCTGGACTGCGTTCGATTGTGAATGTGTCAAGCGTTTTTGGTAATAATGCTTTCGGGAATGTAGAAACTGTCCTTTCCTAGCCGCGTCGCATCCCGACACATTGTTTTACCGCATTAACACGCTGCTTTTGATTATCAGAATCCTCCACACCGAGAGAGTTTTATGGGATTTAGACCCTGTTTTTACCTGAAGATGGAGTATGGCTGCCTTAAAGGCAGGATAAAAAAAAAACGGTCATACACACAAAACTCCACTGCCTGTTTTTACAGGCAGTGTCCGCAGGAGAGTCAGCCTACGTACGCAGGAAGAAAGAAAGAAAAAAAAAAGACCCTGTTTGGGTTCAGGAAATTACCATTTGTACCTTTAAAAAAATCTGACTGGCCCTGTTCAGCGCTTTTGTTTATATTCTGGTTTATTTTTACATTTCCTTCGGTAGATTGTCTTGTTTAGTGTAACTTAATCCATCTCTTTGATATATATTTTCCAAAGTTTATACATTATATTCCGGGCGTCGTAGACACTTCTGTCACACCTTACATAGTAAAAAAAAAAAAAAAGCCGTTGCACTTACCTGTGTCGTGGTGATGTCATTGCCGGACTTGAGGAGGAGGACGGACTGGTCAACTGCCAGGAGGTAGGCAGTGGACTGCGGGGCAGCTTTCACCATCACCTGCACCCTGTCTGCTGGCTCGGCCTCCGTGCGGTTCATCGACACCGACACCTGCGTGCACAGAGCAGACACTGTGCCACACATTTACCTTCCGCGTTCAACGTTACTGATGTCTGTCAACCTGACTTTCATGTCTTCTCTCTTTCATTTAAGGATAAAGATACTTAATGATCGATCTTCGTGATTCGCCAAATTTTGTAAACTTTCTTGTGACTGGTTTGAAGAAAAAAGACGTCAGTATTTGCCTGTTGGTTGACCATTCACACACACGCACACGCTCACTCACACACATACATACACACACACGTGCGCGCGCGCGTGCGTAGTCACACACATACTCACCCACCCACACACGCACGCACGCACACACACACACATACCCACATGCGCGTGCAATGTGTTTTTTCCTTTCGTTTTTGTTTGTTTGTTTCGTTTTGTTTGTTTATTGTGTCCTCCTGTTATCTTGTTTATATGGTTGTTTGACATTTTGTTTTCCTCCGCCTTTGACCAACCTGGTTCTGGAAGGCGCCATCCACGTCAAAGCTGATGGAATCGGTGACGATCTCGCCGTCCGCTCTAACGTAGTAGACGACACATGCGGGCGTTGGGCGCCATGCTGGCCTGGAGGGGGAGGGAGAAGGTGGCCCCGCTAGAGCCCCCTGCCGACACCGTGCCCGTGGACACGATGGAACCACGTGACATCACCTGCACGTGAGCAAACGAACGCCTCCAGATTGAGTGACCGCTCTTGAAGAATAAAAAAAAAAAACTGTGGCCATATCGTACCACAGTGCGGGAGAAAGACAAATACATCCTACATCTCAAAGTTTGCCAGCGATGTACATAAAACTCAATAAATTCGGGAGTTCTCACGAGTTGGGGCGCCTACAGACGGGCACGTATCACACAGCATACTTAGGCTCAAAACTGTATGCTACCTTAGCAGAAATATGTACTATGACCCTCTCTCCGTGTTTTTTTTTTTTTTTTGAGATTTTTTTCAATCCGAGTGCTATAATACTTCTTTTTTTTGCGACGCTACAGACAACATCCTTAGCAAATTTTGATGGGCGTTACGTCGCTCTTATAAAGTACTGTGACTTCAACCGGAAATGAGCTCAGGAACAAGGTTCTGTTTCTGTCTCTATACTAAATAATTAATTGAAAACTTGAGAAATGCGCGCGCGCGCACACACACACACACACACACACACACACACACACACACACACACACACACACACACACACACACACACAACACACACACACACACACACACACACACGCACGCGCGCGCGCGTGCTGCTAGAGTTGCTGGCAAGTCGGACAACTGTCTTGGTCAGGCATCTTGGCAGTCGGTGATCATGTTGTCCAGTCACTGACCTGGTAGACAAGTGTGCTAACAGCTTCCGTAGCCTTCATCTCAAAAGACACCTGTCCGCCAGCCTGAAACAACAAAACAATGGAGTTAACAATATCGAAAACAACAAAAAAAAGTCGGTCCACAAATACGACAGAATGAACAGGACACTGTAATGAGCAATAAAACAGTATCCAAACTTACACAATAGACAGTTTGTAAATATGGACAAGAACAGGATACAATATAGACGACGACAACAAAACAACGAAACGTACCAGATTTGCCCGTGGAATGGATAACAAGAAGAACAACGGGACACAATGAATACACAGGATAATAGAACAACATCAAAACGTCATTTAGCAGTTTTGACATCGCAGACGGCTTTGAACAGTGATAACAATGACATCACAAAGTAAATATGAAATATGGTAGGGAACAGTAAACAGTAAATGATAAACAAGGATAACTTTCGCTTCCACGACGAAACAAATACACGCCCGTAACTCCAAAGGAGTGCTGTTGACCACACCGAATCGCCTGGCAAATATGACAGCACAGAGCACACAGAACAAACAAGAAAAACACCCCCAACAGGACACACACACACACACACACACACACACACACACACACACACACACACACACACAAGTGAGCGAAAGACTAGAGTAAAAAAAAGTGATCATCCAGTGGAGGATGGAGAATGGGAGGTGAAGGTGGGTGCGGGTGACGTCACCTGCAGCTGTCCGGAGGAGCGCAGCAGGAAGAGCTGCATGTAGTTGTTGCTAGGGGAGTAGCTCTTCTCTATGGTGCTGTAGGAACTCACTTTCTGTAGGCTCGCCTGCCAATCATACACATACATCGTGACCGGTACACCATCTACCGATAAAATAACTTCTCTGTGGTGCTGTGGGCATTCACTTTCTGTAAGCTCGCCTGCCACTCATACACATATCTTGTGGCCAGCACACCATCTACGAATAAGATAAGATAACTTCTCTATGATATTGTAGGCATTCATTTTCTGTATGCTCGTCTGGAAATCATACATATGCATCGTGACCAGTACACCATCTACCGATAAAATGATTTGCATATGGTGCTATAGGCATATACTTTCACTTTGCTCGCCTTGAAATCACACACATGCATGGTGACCAGAACACCGTCTACCAATAAGATAACTTCCATATGGTGCTATAGGCATTCACTTTCTGTCTGTTCGCCTGGAAATCACACACATGCATCGTGACCAGTACACCACCTTCAATCAGATGGGTGACTTCCAATGGTACCGATGGCAATCGCCGTCTCTATCTCCGCCTATCCACCGGACACACGCATTGTGACCAGTACAGAGTCTACAAACTAGTCAATAACATCTCTATGGTGCTCTACACCCTCGCTTTGTGTTCCTTCGCCCATCCACCACGCACAAAACATCTACCAATGAGATCATTGCTCTATGAAGCAGGTGACATTCACTCCCTGCACTTCCGCCTGTCCATAGTGCATAAAACGTCTTCCAGTAGGATAATAGCTTGTCTATGGAGCCCGCTGGCATCAACTTTCCGCCTGTCCAGCACGCATAAAACGTTTACCAATAAAATGGTAACTTCTCTGTGGCGCTGTAGGCCTCACTTTATTGGTTTGTTTCTCACCCATTGTCTTTAAATTGTTGTTTTTTTTGTTTTGCATGTTCCAAACGGAGCATGTCTCCATAGCAGTATCTATGTGGTGTTTTCTGTAATCAACCAGAAAGTTCCACATATTCCAGTTTTAGTATATTTCAAGAGCAAGAGGAGAATTTGCTGCATTTTGACTATATAATGATATTTTGCTTTTTGGTGACTTTGATTCCGGAACAAAGAAAAAAAAGTGTGTCAATGATGCTGAGGCAATTGACACCACTGTTAACATAATTACTGATGATCTTATGGAAACTCATTGCATTCACATTAAACGGAGTTCAATGGATGAACTGTAAATAACTTCGGTCATGCTCTTTTTGACTTTTGGATGAGCCAAAGCATGCTGATTACGAAAGGATGAATGGGAACTGAGCCGGAATAGCTCAGTTGGTTGAGCGCCTGACTCGCAATCTTGGTGATCCTGGGGTTGCGGGTTCGAACCTCCGCCGGGGCGTTTCGGTACAGGGGGATTTTTCCCTCGGAGTTAACATTGGTTCTGACTCCATGTCCCATACAGTCCTTCGAATGAGACTATAAACCGAGGTTCCGTGTGTGAACGCACGCATTACATCTTGCACACACGTAAAATCCCATCACCAACATTCAGAAGAGTAGGCCAGTTTGGCCGTTGGTATGGATGACACGTTACACATAGCATGCACCCTGAGTGAGAAATGGAAAGAATGAAGGGAAGTAAGGAAAATGAGTGATCGATATTGAACGACACTGACTGGATGACACGGGGAAACGACTGAATGAAGCGCCAGCTGGCAGCTCTTCAGTCGGCACTACCCCAGGTAGGCAGCCCGTTGTGTAAACGAGTGTTGATTGTAAAGCGCTTAGAGCTTGGCGTCTAGCCGAGAATAGGCGCTTTATAAGTATCATTATCATCATTATCAACAGACTCAACTGTGGGGAAAATGAAATCGTACAGGCGTCAGCTTGGTTAACTATGTGTTGTCTGCTATTGTTCTTCTTCTCATGTTACTGATTTTTATGTAAGAAATGCTGACGCGTGTTGATCAGATGTGCATTGTCCTTTTTTTCAGTTCGAGGAACGGTAATGTCGTGTGCAACATATTTGAACACGACGTGCATGACCGTGAAGATAAATCTGTTGAAAGAAATCCCCTTTGAATATTTTCAAACAAGACGGACGTGCGATCTTAAGCAACAGTTTGTTGATGCCATCGATGAGCATTTAATTTTTTTAGGCTGAACATACGCTTACTAGATATAAAAAGCAGGTTAAGTCAGTTCCTAGAAGGATATAGATTTTTATCACTTCGAGCATGACTAAGGTAGTTATGATGTGGTGAAGGAAGCCAATACGAATAAAGAGGAAAAGAAAATCATCAGTATAAAATGCGAAAGAAAAAAACACAAGAAAAATGAACAAACAGTTTGTTTGGCTCAGAAGGTAAATTCAAACATCGTAAATATTGAACAGGTAAGACATGAAGTGTTTGGTGGTAGTAACCTGATTATTTGAGGGAAAAAAACTAAGCATTAAAAGACTGTAAATGCCTGCTTAATGAGGAAAACGGAAAACATAAAGCAAACATTCAAAGCAAATACGGAATCTTCATTTATATCATCCGGCCGTTTACTGGAAGCTCATTAACGAACATCCTGATAGGTTTTAGGTGATAATTACCAAAGTCCTGAAGAATCTGCGGCCCACTTTGGGCAGTTAGATAGCACCAGCACCAATGATATATCAAGAGTGCCAGACTCTCCACCCGACCATACACCGTAGCCAGTGCGTCATCCACCAATGTGTTCTTAAATTGCCACAGAGCTCATAAGAGGTAGACATACATTATGACAGATTTTTGTGTCATTCAGCCGAAATTAACAACTTTCTACGGCGGCTCACATTGTTTCATTACATATTTCTATGCCCCCTTCACTCCCTCCCCCCCCCCCTCTCTCTCTCTCTCTCTCTCTCTCTCTCTCGCTCGCTCGCTCGCTCTTCTCTCCCCGACTGACCCAGGCACAGCTGCACCCTGACTCGTTTTGTCACAATGTGAACACCAGCAGTCCTCCTAGGGGGCTGTCAACTTAATGAGGCAAGCCACCAGAGGGTCCACAGGTGCTGAGCAAATCTGGCGACTTCGTTCATGCCTGTCCAACTTCTCATGACACCACTATGCCCTCAACCTTCAACATCAGCTGCTTAATTCACACAGCCATACTGAATACGAATACCTGTTACACTTTAAGTTTTATAGTGGAAATCCAACCAAATGATTGTTGACTCAAACGGCAGAAAAATGTTACTGTCATGTTTTTTAACACTCACATGGTGCCACAAAGAAACTCACAGCTCAGTTATTAAACATTTGATCATTCTTCCACAAATTCCACAAATGTCGTGAGAATGATTTTTTTTTTCCTAACAGCATTACGGCGTCAGTAGATGCTGACTTGTGTGATCGAGCGAAAATATGCGTTGTTTTTTTTATTGTTCCCTTTCTTTTATCGCAATTTCTTTTTAAGTGGATCATAAATCTGTACCGAAAAAAAAATAGAATTTCAAATGTTGATATAAAAGCATAAAGATAGTTTACATATGAATTCTGAAAGAAATTCGATCCTTCCTCGACACACTTAAAAACAAAAATTCTCTTGCTGCCAGTCACGCACCCTACATTCACACTCCACTCTAACTCGGTAATGGTGCCAACTCACGTGCAGATGGAGGCGCGAGGCGTTGCTGGGGACAGACAGCAGACAGCTGGGCAGGAGGCCATTGTCGGGCAGGGTGAGGGCGAGGTCGGGGCAGGTGGAAGGTGGAGGTAATGGGGATGTAGTAGGCGGAGGGCGTTGTGCCGGTGGGGGCGGCAGTGACGGTGGTTGAGATGGTGACGGTTTGTCCGGCAGCTGACACCAAGGGGACTCCGTCAGGCTGCGTCACTTTCAGCTGAACACACACACACACACACACACACACACACACACACACACACACACACACACACGCACGAACGCACGCATACACACAGATACACACAGATAGATAGATAGATTCTACAGATGGATTGTCACACATGTGATTCCGCATAAAAACCCTCGTGCACGTGCACGCACGTGCTCACAAGCCTATAGGCATACATATGTGCAAAACACACACGGCATGCACGCACGCACGCACGCGCGCACACACACACACACACACACACACACACACACACACACACACACACACACACACACAAAGCGCGCGCGTATATGCCCCAGATTCTCAATCACTCAGATTCCCACTAGGCACGGCAACATCGGTCCACGCGTGCTGTGGTATCTCTCCCACCAAATTTCCCCTATCCTGAATGTCATGCTTCAGTCTTCTCTGGCATCGAAGATGTTACCATCTGACTCGGCGGATCGCCCAGTCGCCAGTGTTTTACAGGGGAGAGCGTCACAGCCCTGCCAACCACAGGTTAGTCCCCCTTTTACACACGAGAAACCGTCTTGAAAACACACGCTCAGCCTTGAACAGAACGATTTCCACCACTTCCGACAATGTCACTTTGGGATTTCAGAATTACTTAACTTAACTGAGAAAAGGGAGGACACATTAAAGCATGTGCTGATTAGAAATGGAACCTGTACAACGTAGAAAAGAAAAATTAAAAAAAAAAACGACAAAACAGCTGCACGGGAATAAATGCAGACTCAGGCTGACCACTTCATCCCTGTTCAGACATCCCCTCTCAACAGTCAGCTCACTTAAAACGCAACAACCCCACACACACAAATCATCACCACCCTTTTCAACCAGACAGTTCCCACACTCTTTGGCCAACTCACACGAACCACAACCACATCACAATATGACAGACATCCCTGTCCAGCAGCCAGCTCACTTAAAACAAAACAATCCCACAACACAAATCATCACCACCCTTTCAACCAGACAGTTCCCACACTCTTTGGCCAACTCACACGAACCAACCACACATCACAATATGACAGACATCCCTGTCCAGCAGCCAGCTCACTTAAACACCACCACCATCCTTTTCAACCACACACACACACACACACACACACACACACACACACACACACACACACACACACACCTTCTAGCCATTTCACACAAACCACAGCCATACCACAACATTACAGACATCGCTATCCAGCAGCCAGCTCACTTAAAAAAATCCCACAACACAAATCATCACCACCCTTTTCAACCAGACACCTATACACACACTATTTAGCCAAGTCGCACAAACCACAGCCGTACCACAACATAACAGACATCCTTATCCAGCAGCCAGCTCACTTAAGTTAAAACACAAAACCACCACAACAAGAACCACCGCCATCCTTTTCAACCAGACATCCACACCCACACTTTTCAGCGCAAGTCATACAAACACAACTATACCACAACATAACAGACATTCTTATCCAGCAGCCAGCTCACTTAAGTTAAAACACAAAAACCACCACAACAAGAACCACCACCATCCTTTTCAACCAGACGCCCACACCCACACTTTTCATCGCAAGTCACACAAACCACAGCCATACCACAACATAACAGACATTCCTGGCCAGCAGCCCCCAAAACACACACACCACCACCACCACGACAAGAACCACCACCGGCCTGTTCAGCTCGACACCCTCGTCCTTTCGCAACTCACGTAAGCCACGTAATCCAGACCCGGCTTGAACGTCTTGGGGTTGGAGGCGGGGAACTCCAGCTTGACGTTGTGGGTGTAGACCATCACGGTGCCCGATCCACCCAGGGTGATGCCGGTTAGGGTCTCCGTGACGTTGGCGCTGAACTTGAGGGTGCGACCGTTCAAGGACGTGGACAGGTGGTGCAGTTCCGACACTGGGAAGTTGATCACCGTGCTGCCTTGATCGTTGAGCTGGGTAACAGTTCATTTTTTCAGTCATCATCATCATCATCATCATCATCATCATCATCGTCGTTGTCGTCGTCGTCATGACCATCATTATCATCTCGTCATCGTCATCATCATCATCATCATCGTCATCAACATCGTCATCACCATCATCGTCATAATCATCATCTTAATCGCTAACAAAGTGAGGTTGTTGCTATCGTGACTGCCGCTGACACTGGAGTCAGCGTTATCGTTGTCGTGGTTATCGTTTAAATCATCATCCTCTCCTCTTACCACAGAATCGTCAGCCATGGTCCATAATCATCGCAGCAATTGTTGTCATTATCGCTGTCATGTGAATGTCATTATGATCAAATATATCATTACAATTATTTGTATCATTATCATCATCACCATGACCAACCGTGATCGTAATTGCTGTCAAGAATTTTTCAATTCATGCTGCCAGCCAGCTATGGGACTATTTTTTCTTGTTTGTCTATTGTATTTCACAGTCGTAGAACCGTTGAACAGTTTCTTTAAAGGAAAGACAGTTACTCGAGAACATCCATGAATATATTAAACTTTCATTGCATATATCATCAGTATCTCTGTGCACACACAACCCTCCTTCTCCCCTGCCCCCCCCCCCCCCCCCCCCCCTCTCTCTCTCTCTTTTATCTCTCAGTCTCTCCTGATCCTAAACCCTTCCAGCTCAACCACCACCCTATCTCTCTCTCTTTCTTTCTCCGAGATAAGACGAAAAGATTCGTAAAAAAAAAATGGGGGGAAGGGGGGGGGTTAATTAGTCTGTACGAAGAATGAAAAGGCACAAGAGAAACAGCCAGAAGAAAGAGAAAAGAAAGCTGAGTGGGAGACATGACATGAGAACAAACTGTCCAACGAAACATAGAAAGTCGTGACTGACAGGCGTACAGACTCAAAAGGTGGGTCGACGAGTCAAAAGACAGAAAACTGACAAACTTAAAACAAACCACAGAAACAGAAGATTTACTGAAAAAAAAATGAGTAAGGATTAAAAGGTGAATATAAGACTCAGCAGACATACAAGTAAGCCATGACCATACACACAGAGAAAATTCACGCCGTACCTGCCCAGTTCGCTGCACGCTGCGCTGGTCGCTATGGTAATAACTGGTGGTCATTTCGCTCCGCACAATCACAGACCCTGTCACCGGCTTGCCGTAGGTGTACCTGTAAAATCCAAACAAAGCTGACCACCTGAGCTTTAAAATGACGTATCGCAAAATGTGTGAATGGAGCAATTAGGGCCAGCTTCATTATTGCCCCACCCGATCACACAGGGCCATTTTCTGGCTGTCACCAGAAAGAGAAAAGGTCACTCTTTTACAAGAAAGACTATATATATATATATATATATATATATATATATATATATATATATATATATAGAGAGAGAGAGAGAGAGAGAGAGAGAGAGAGGTTGACATCCTTAACTAAGACAGAATAGGGCCGTGCTAAGTGCACAAGCTTACTTTGTAAAAAGCTGTTTGAAATCATTCATTTTTTCCCAGTGTATCAGCTGCTTCAATTCAAATGAAAAAAATAAACGTCTGTCTGCACACATTACTTCCCTAGGCAAAAACAAACAAACAAACAAACAAACCCGACCGCGGAATATAAGAGCAACAGAAATAACAGCAACAAGGTCAACCTTCAAGGGTTAATTTACAACTGTCTTCGCAGTGAAAACAAGAACCACCCATCCATCCTTCTTTTCAACACAGCAAAACGTAAGTTCTAATGAAAATACTACAACAACATTGTATCAATACATCTCCCTTTGTTTTTTTTTTTTTCCGACCGGTATTGATCTACTAAAATCTGTAACACTTTTCGTCTTTTTAGCACTTACAACATGACATTAAAAAATATCTGATGACTAGGTAATAAGCGTGTAAACACTGTCCAGGTGATCAGTTGCTGTCCATTCTGCAGCGTCTCTTTTCCCATGCTGTCCTTTTTTTTTTCCATACCTTATTAGTGACAGTCATTTTTCTTTTAATTTTGTAAGCCAAGGAAGATAAAAAAAAAAAAAAAAATCAGCGCATTGTCTGGCGCCATTAGTACAGCCCATTTATTCGTCTTAAGCATGTCAACAGTTTAGCATCAAAAATGTGTGAACAGTGTAAATTGAGAGTGA
>JADBJO010003920.1:90000-97500 GCA_016801955.1 Conus betulinus | reverse complement strand
GCAAAGGGGGTAGGGGGAGAGGGGGGAAGGGAGCCGAACAGAAGAAAACATCATTAAAAAAAATCATGAATAACTTAGTAACTCACCCCAGCCGTGACTTTGATTTTCCAGTCGCCGAGAACGGGCTGAGTGGACAGGGGCAGAGCCTGAGTAACCACTCCCTGGCCTGCGTCCACTCCCAGCCACTGCTTGATCTTGTTGGAGTTGGCATCCTGCAAATGATGTTTCTTTGTGACCAATCTCGCTCATCACACCAGTTTTTGTCTCCTTTTGTTTACAGCTCAGGTCTCAGGCAAGTAAATCGGCCAGAACTCATTACACTATAAAAAGGAGCCAGGCCGCACGCAGGTTTATTAACTCCTAGATCCCTTGTTACGGCCAAATTTTGCTTTTCTTGTGAGTAAACAAAATTGTGGAAGGATAAAGGAGCGAGAATGTCGTCTGCCGTGGAAAAGGAAGGGAGGTTAGTCTACTCGAACTTTTTTCCTGGGGCTTGTGAGATGTTGAAAATTGATAAATTTTATAAACTGATAATCATTGTTTTGTAATAGGATTTGAGCCTTCTATCACAGTTGTATGATGATGGTGATATATATTTTAAAAAAAAAAAAAGCAATCGTAATCATTCTAAAAATATCTATTAATGATTAATTTATTCCTTTCATGCATTATCAGAAATTAAAACAGCTACCACGACCAGTGTACTGAAATGAAGAAAATAATGGGAGACTGTTGAATCTTTACCTGTTTTGTATAATGATTGGGAGCAGCCTTAAAAATAACATTGTTCATTTATTAAAACAAAAAAGGAATAAAAGATAGAAATATTTTTTAAAGATTCATCAATTTTAAGATTTATAAATTTGAAAAGACTTTATGCTGTTTGCGAATGTCGTGTGTGTGTGTTTGTGTGTGTGTATGTGTGTGTGTGTGTGTGTGTGTGTGTGTGTGTGTGTGTGTGTGTGTGTGTGTGTGTGCTCACGTAGATTTCGATGTCCAAGTTGCCTTTGTACAGAGAGAGGTCAGGGTAGATAGCCAGCACTCGGAAGTTCACTGCACACACACGAGCGTGGTAACGTTTGACCGGATGAATAGAAGACCTGCTTTGTGATTACACACAGGCACTCACGCAGCGTTCATGCGAAAATCGTACTCAAGCATGCTTATCCCTCATCCTCGTATCCTCATCCTCGTAAATTCTCTCTCTCTCTCTCTCTCTCTCTCTCTCTCTCTCTCTCTCTCTCTCTCTCTCTCTCTCTCTCTCTCTCTCTCACACACACACACACACACACACACACACACACATCGTATGACTATAATAAGCAGTCAGATAATAACGACGACGACGATGATGGCTACAATACTAGTAAAGATGACGCAGACCACAACTAGCATACGACAAAGATGACGATAAACATCATTAAAAAAAGTTGTTTTTTTTTAATCATGACAACATGACGAGAACTATAAGATGGAAAAACAACCGAAGAGATATGGTAGCTAGTTAAATATGGAGTTGAGGACCCCTTTGAGGGCCCCTTTGTTCAGGCTCTGTTCACATCCTAGATAACGACTGTTTGAGTTTAATTCTATCTTTAGCAATGTCAGGAGAGAGAGAGAGAGAGAGAGAGAGAGAGAGAGAGAGAGAGAGAGAGAGAGAGAGAGAGACAGACAGACAGACAGACAGACAGACAGACAGACAGACAGACAGACAGACAGAGACAGACAGACAGACAGACAGACAGACAGACAGACAGACAGACAGAGAGAGAGAGAGGTTGGGCTGGGGTGGTAGGAGAACGGAGGAAGGAAGGGGAAGGAAGTAGATTGGTTTTTTTTAATCTGGCATTCAGTTTTGATAAGCTTGTTTTATCTGACATTATCAATCCACATTGTGTATAATGTCGACGAGTTTGTTCATTTTATGTATGCTCTCTCTCTCTCTCTCTTTTTTCTCTCTCTCTCTCTCTCTCTCTCTCTCTCTCTCTCTCTCTCTCTCTCTCTCGCGCGCGCGCGCGCGCGCTCGCTCGCTCGCTCGCTCGCTCTTGTTTGTTTCTGTTGTTGCACTTTTTTTAACGATTTTTTTTTTTTTTAAATCCCAAAAAGATTACATTTTTCCGTGGAATATCAGGGGTCCATTTCGTGTATTTTCTTTGGCTTTCTTTGGCTAAACTCATCCTACTGGCTTGCCGAATAAACTGATCAAATCAGATCATATCAATTACAAAAAAAAAAAAAAAAAAAAAAAAAATTACAGACAAAAAATGGCGAATTGCGGTGATCCAACATATGGAGAGAGAGAGAGAGAGAGAGAGAGAGAGAGAGAGAGAGAGAGAGAGAGAGAGAGAGAGAGAGAGAGAGAGAGAGAGAGAGAACAAAAAGTTCAAACAATTCAGTCTCTGATGCAGTTTTTGTTTCCGTTCATATTCCACTCTTCTTCGCTAAAAAAAAAAAAAAAAAAAAAAAAAACCACGATCAATTTTGTCCTTAAGAGGTAACGGGACAGAGAAGGAAATCTCTTTTATTGATGAATTGCTACCATCTCCCCCTCCTCCCCCACCATGAATAGGAACATTCTCTGACTGGTCCACAAAACAGTCGTAAGTCACCCTCTCCCTGATTGGTCCACGAAACATTCGCATGTCTCTCTCATACCCTGATTGGTCTACGAAACATTCATATGTCTCTCTCATACCCTGATTGGTCCACGAAACATTCGTACGTCTCTCTCATTCGATGATTGGTCCACGAAACATTCGTATGTCTCTCTCATTCCCTGATTGGTGCACGAAACAGTCGTGTGTCTCACTCTCTCCCTACCTGTCTGTCCAGGCTTGTACATGGCCTTGTCCGTCTGCACCAGCACCGACATGGCTTTGGCACTGAAGGCCAGGTGAGTCTTGTTGACGAACTTCAGGCCCCCTGTCCCCCGACACGTGCAACTCGTAACCTCCCATCGGCAGGTCAGTGGGCACCTGCAAGAGGGCATCAGACTGGGTAGAGCAGGACAGGGCAGGATGCTGTATCATATCACGGTAGCACAAAATGATAATATAATGATGATGATAACGACAATAACGACAACAATAATAATAGTAATAACAATAATCATCGGTATAATGACAATAATGATAACAATAATAAAGATAATGATAAACAATAATGATAATGATGATGGTGATGATGATGATGATGATGATGATGATGATGATGACGACAACAACAACAACTAATGATAATAACGACAACAACAACAAGTTACAGAGAAAGAATAGGGTATGACAAAACATCCTAGCAGAGCAGGAAACAAGAGTACATAACAAAACAAGACAAGACAAAACGAAGCTGAGAAAGAACAATTGAAATATTAGAAAAGGGAGCAGAACAGACAGAGGAACAAAACAAAATAGTCTAAAATCTGTACAGAACGTAGCAGAAGTCAGCACAACACAGCAAAACAGAACATGTCAGAAAAGTAAAGGACCGAAGAAAGCAGAACAAAGCAAAACAGAGAAGAACAGATCAAAACAGATTTTACAACTCCGCCAGTTAACGTAGACAAACGAATCACAATCAAAATGCGACGCGTTTCGATCTCTTAAGTCTTCTTCAAGATAAGCAGCACTCAGGACAACGAAAATGAACAACAAGAAATCCCTTATCTTCGCATATCAGACGCAAAATAGGCGTTGATTCAGCGCCGATCTTGCAACGAATATGAGAAGATACAAGTGATGGCTTTGATTCAACGTTCATCTTGCGCCGAATATGAGAAGATAAGTGATGGCTCGTGGTTCATTTTCGTCGTCCAGAGTGTTGATTCCCTTGCCTGAAGAAGACCCAATAAGGATCCAGAACGTGTCGTGGTTTGTCTTGCGATTCGTTTGTCCCACGCTAACCGGCGGAGTTCTTTCAAATATCCTTTAAAAGTTGTTCCAGTTTCCGCCTGCAGTCATCTCACTTTGCAGCCGGATTTAACCAGAGCAGAGTGAAACAAAACACAGCTGAACAGAGGCGGACGTAGCGGAACATAATAAAACGCACCAGCGTAAACCAGAAGAGCAGAAAAAGAACAAAGCAAAATCAGAATAGAACAGGATAGAATACACGAACAGAGCAGGCTTGAACAGAACAGAATAGAATAAAAACAAGAGCAGAGCAGAACAGGACAGAACAGAAGAAAACAGAACAGAACACAATACAACAGAACAGAATAGAATAAGAGAAACAGAAACAATAGAACAGAACAGGGCTGAACAGAAAGAGGAAAACAGAGCAGAACAGAACAGAACACAGCAAAACAGAACCGAAGAAAACAGAGCAGAGCAGAACAGAACAGGGAGAAAAAAAAAAAAAGGAGCAGAACAGAACAAAAACAAAACCGAAAGACCAAAACAGCAGCAGAACATATAAACAGAGCTTTTGGATAGGGATGGAGTAAGAGTGGAAGCGGGGGAGGGGGGGGGGGGAGCAAAATTCGAGGGGGATGGGAAGAGGAGGCGGGGATGGACGGGGGGAAGTGTGTGTGTGTGTGTGGGGGGGGGGGGGGGGGGGGGGGGTGGGGCAAGATTCCCTCACATGCCCAAATGCACTTTTTGCCAGCCGAGAGGGTTGGCGGGGGAGTCCGGGCACCGAGGACACCTCCCTCCCTCCCCCCTCCCCCAGTCTTCCGGCTCTGGTCTGCGTGGGAATGCTGGGGGTCTTTCAGAGTAAATTGTATTCCTGCCTTCCGGAAATTCCGTCCAGGTCATTTCCTCTTTTCTGTTACCCTCGTTTTTTTTTCTGGCTTTTGTTGTTGTGTGTTGTGTGTCTCTTTTACTGTCGTCCACATGTGTGTGTTTGTGTGTGTGTGTGTGTGTGTGTGTGTGTGTGTGTGTGTGTGTGTGTGTGTGTGTGTGTGTGTGTGTGTGTGTGTGTGTTCTCTCTCATGTGTGTGTATGTGTATGTTTGTGCGTGTGTGCGTGTGTGTGTGTGTGTGTGTGTGTGTGTGTGTGTGTGTGTGTGTGTGTGTGTGTGTGTGTGTGTGTGTCCTTCGCTTTGCCTTTATTTCTGTTCGTATGACCCATTTGATCTGTTTTTTGACGTGTTGTTTTTGTCTTACCTTCAGATCGATTGTCTTTGGTGCTCCTGGAAAAAGAAAAGAATATCACAAGTTCACATACCATAAAATGAGGCATATGGTGTGTCAGCGTGTACACGCGCGTGCGCGTGCATTTGCGTGCATATGTATGTGAGTATGAGTGTTTGCATGTTTTGTTTCTTCATTTACAAAGTCATAAGATTTGGCAGTTTCAAAGCTGAACAACAACCTTTTAAGCTACAATGTGTGTTCAGGTACTTTTTACACACTCGTACGACAAACAGATGACAGGTGCGTGCGTGCGTGCGTGTGTGTGTGTGTGTTCTCTCTCATGTGTGTGTATGTGTATGTTTGTGCGTGTGTGTGTGTGTGTGTGTGTGTGTGTGTGTGTGTGTGTGTGTGTGCGTGCGTGCGTGTGTGTGTGTGTGTGTGTGTGTGTGTGTGTGTGTGTGTGTGTGTGTGTGTGTGTGTGTGTGTGTGCGTGTGTGTGTGTGTGTGTGTGTGCTCGTGCGTTTGTGCGTGAGAGAGAGAGAGAGAGAGAGAGAGAGAGAGAGAGAGAGAGAGAGAGAGAGAGAGAGAGAGAGAGAGAGAGAGAGAGAGAGAGAGAGAGAGAGAGAGAGAGAGCACTTGTGCGCGTGCGTGTGAAACATTTTCGAAGTCCAAGAGAAAGAAGGAAAGAAAAGTTTTCAAAGACGAAACTTCTGCGCGTTCAAGCCATTCGGATAGAAATTGTAGTTGTGTTCTTTCTCGAACACGGTTTGTTTGTGTGTTTATTTGTTTGTTTGTTTGTTTGTTTGCGGATGCTCACCAGTTAAAAGACGTTACCATGTTGGATGCATGGGGACAAAACCCCATGGAATGGCTGAATATAATAAAGAAATTTGAAAAAGAATTCTTACCGAGTCCGCCGAAGAACAGCGACAAACAAATTACAAGACGTATTTAATTTGTTTGTCCCTGTTGTTTGGCTGGCTCACTGATAATACTTTTTAAAAATTTGTTTTATTTTCCGGTTGCAGTCAACTCACTTTGAATCTGATAATACAGAAAGATTTCCGCGAAGATGTCTTAGCTCTTTAAGACAACGGTTAACTTGCCCAAATCAAAAATGAGTGGGTTTTACACGGAAAGAACCTTAATTAGACTACACAGTTTAAAACTTCGGTAAAGGCTGAGTTTTACGTCCTCATAGCGAAAGCTTTTAGGGACATCTTATTCTTTATTCTTTCATTAGTCATGGGTTTAAAACTTCGACTTTTTGTTGTTGTTGTTAACTTCGTCTTTTTCCTTTTTAAATCTCTGTTTATCATATGTTTTTGTATGTGTTTGGCTTGTGATTCGTCCAAATCTATGCCAGCTGGTAGGGAGAGACCTCAGCGTTTACTTCTTCGTAATTCTACGTATTATGTATGATGATATTGTCGCGACCACTACCTTGCTGCAGAGTGACCGTGTTTCGGGCGTAAGCGCGGTTCTCATTGGTTCGCACGACGGAAGCTTCCACGTTGACGTCCCCGGTGGCTCGTAGGATGTTGACACTGACGCTAAACTCCATGCCTGGCCGCACCTTGGAAGGGGCGACCACCACCACGTAGGAACTGGACCAGCAGAGTGTCATGAATTATAGGACTTTGACGACAACAACAGAAGCAGCAACAAAGCCGTAGTAGTAAACAAGATGCTTATCATTGTTGGTAGTGTGGGAGTACTAGGCTTTAAAGTAGTATTAGTAGTGATAGTAGCAGCAGCAGCAGTAATACTAATAGCAGTTGCAGTGGTAGCAGTGGTAGTAGCAGCAGCAGCAGTAGGCTGCAACAGTAGCTGTGATAGTGATACTAGTGTTAATAATTCAATAATTATGTCAGTGACAGGAAAATACGTACACACGCACAAACCCATCACACACAGACAAAAGCATGCATGCACCCGCTTTTTTTTTTTTTTTTTTTTTTTTTTTTTTTTTTACAAAACCTATCCCCCTCTCCCTTTCATATACACATGTAACAAAATCGTTCACACACACACACACACACACACACACACACACACACACACACACACACACATGGACGACGACCATATTGAACTTACTTACTCATCAGCAGTGACGGCCGCCACAAGGGCAGCCCACTAATAAGAGTTTCATCTTGGTATCTGAAACACACACACACACACACACACACACACACACACACACACACACACACACACACTTTTCTTTTTTTTTTTTTTCTCTCTTCAAAGCAGACACTACATTCTCAACAGGTTTTATAAATCGTCAAGGAAGGGAATGATGGGTATTGCCATGCACTTGTAAACAAACAAAACCCATTTTTACACGCACATTTTACAAACAGTAAAGGAAGGGAGTGGCGAACCTGTTATTTACATGTTAACACATGCACCCATTTTTGCATGCA
>JADBJO010003920.1:47500-85000 GCA_016801955.1 Conus betulinus | reverse complement strand
GAACTGCTGCTGACCAGCTAGTTCTTTCGCATCTCAACTGACCGCTGTGTGACCTCTGCAGGGACCGAAAGGCATGTCCCGTGTCAGCTGTGTTACCGTGAAAAGCAGGAATGTCCAGGGATTCTTATCTTGGCCCTTATCAGGACCAGCGCTTCTGAGCCAAGGGGGGCTTCAAAGAGCTTTTCCAGCGGACCTGCCTGTCTTCTGACGTCCGATTAGACGTATATAAATGTGAGACAGTTGTCAGTAATTTAGGCTGAGGTACAGGTCAATGATTTCCTAATGCAAGTATATGCACGTGTATGAGTGCGTGCGCGTGCGTGCGTGCGTGCATGTGTGTGTGTGTGTGTGTGTGTGTGTGTGTGTGTGTGTGTGTGTGTGTGTGTGTGTGTGTGTGTGTGTTTGGGGGGTGTCGGGGTGTTGTTTGTTTCTTCTGTGTCCCTTTTGCTGACTATTACGCATTAATAGCTAGTAATAACTTTAGCGCATATGAAAATGTTCGCTGTACAGGTGCGCATTCCATCACTGCATTTCTTCTGTTTCCGCAAGCTCGTTTTCTTTTTATGCATTGAATGTAGATGTTTAAGACAGCAGTCTGGTGAGCTTCAAAACATATCAGTTTCATTTCAGACCATAAGCTATCGTTTCCAATGGCGCCGAAGAACACTTCGCATTGGGGGTAGGAGGGTGGGGGATGAATCAGCCTGAACTGACAAGCATTTTGACAAACAAACAAACAAACAAACAAACAAACATTACAGCGATCTTTTACGCAGACATATCTCAAAGGGGGGAAGGGGGGTGACGCGGGAGTGTGTGTGTGTGTGTGGGTGGGGGGGGGGGGGGGGGGGGGGGACTCTCACCTTGCACATAGAACTGGGGAGGGTTGGAGGGTTGGAGGGGGGGGGGGGGGGGGGGGGGGGGGAGAGTCAGGAAGGGACGGCTCTCATTTTTCATTTCTTATGAATGGAGGAAGGGTGCGGGAGAGACAGGGGGAACTCTTATCTTCCAGTTTTTTTTTCTACAAGAGCAGTGGAATAAAGGGCAGGAGAGGAGCAACTCTCATCTTCAAAATTCGTGTAAATGTGTAAGGGTGGTGGTGGTGGGGGTGGGGGGGAGCACTCTCTGTATTTCCAATTCATTTAAAGCCAGAATAGCAGGTGAGAGGACGGGAGGAAAGAGGAGGAGGGACAGCTCTCATCTTTTCGTCATTTTTCTTTCTTTTTATTTAATGAAAGCCAGGATAGGAGAGGGGGCAGGAAGAGGGGGGGGGGGGGGGGGGGGGGGGGGGCTGCACCAGAACATGAACATACATATGTTTTTTGAAACAATGGAAGCAAAATGGCGTACACTAATGCAACCTGAGCCAAGACATTATTCATAATCTATCTCGCCATTATGCCACTCAGATAGACCCAACGTCGTGACTTAAAGTAGCTTTGTGAAAAAAAAAAATTATCCTTCCTAATCTCTTTTTCCCCCTTCTTTACTTATTTTGTCTGTTTATTCATTTTATGTTTGTCTATTTGTTTATGTATCTATTTTGATCGGTGTTCAGTATTCTTTGGCCTCAAATATTGGCGGAGGATGTGTGTGTGTGTGTGTGTGTGTGTGTGTGTGTGTGTGTGTGTGTTATGCTTATGTATGTTTTTGCTTGAACGAATCAAAGTTTTTCCACAGAGTTTTTAGCCAGGGAAAACTCCCACTTTGCCACTGATGTGCTATGAGGGTTGGTGGTTTAGTCCACACGTAAGCAGACTTTCCACGGGGGGAAAATCCCTGACTGAATGCCGAAGGGATAACCACTTGACGCTTTGTACGTGTTCATTAGAGCAGGTCATGGCTTTCGAGCGCGCAGGATTTGCGTCCCACCATAGCGGTTCTGTTCCCATCATTCGTGTCTCCCCTGGCCAATAGAGACATATCTATCTCAAGGCCAGCAGGGTGTTTAGGGCCATGGTCATCCCCTCTCCTTCCTTACGAAACGTGCCACTGTTATCACCTTATTTTTCATCCTCTGCAAGCCGCGACATGACTCATGAGTATGGGAAAATATATTGGGCCTCGTCGTCTATCTAAAACATGCAGCAGACTACATTATTATAGTACTTGCTGATACTGGATTATACAGCAACAGGCAGACAATTTGTAATAATTCGTATTCGCATTCAGTGTTCAGGCCACGGGTACACACCAGTCCCCCAGCTGACTTAAAATACACAAGTAATTTGAAAGTGTGCTGAATTGCGAGAAACGTATTTGAAAGTGTGCTGAATGGTGAGGTTAACGTCCTGTCAACTTTCGGCCATCAAGGACTTTTGTTCACAGACGGGAGTCCGTTGTTGTTCACACCATTAACAAGTCGTCATCATGCTGACTACGATCACAGGAGTATTGTTTTGTACATTTTGATGTCTGTTGTTTGAAATGCTTAATGAAGGCATAATTTCGGAAAGTGAAGATGTCTGTTTTGTGGTGTTACTTTGCGCCCAGTTCAGAGTGAACCTTTTATTTTGCTCCATTTTCAATAACACTGCGGTCTGTTTCATTCTGCGTTGTTCAGCGAGTTTGCACCGAGTTACTTTACTCCACGCTTATCAAATTGTTTTTGTGTGTTCTCAGAGAGAACTAGAAACTTTTCACGGTTATCGAGTTGTCTTCATGTTGTTCACAGACAGAAGTTGGTGAATTACTGTCAAACCATGGTCTTCAAGTTGTCTGTATGTTGTTCACAGAATACGGGAATGAATCCACGGTTATTGACAAAGATGAGTGATTGCTCCTTCTTCATTTTTTGTTGTCCTGTGTGCCGTTTATCTTGCCTGAAGAAGATCTAAGAGATCGAAGCGCATCGTTTTGTATTGTAACTTTCTTGTCATTGTTATCTGGCGGAGTTAGTTCATGTACCTTTTAAAATTAGAATCAGATATTGTGCACACGCGCACAAGCGCGTGTGCATGTGTGTGTGTGCGTGTGTGTGTGTGTGTGTGTGTACCTTGGCTCCAGGGTGCTCAAAACCAATAGCTGAGAATGCTATTGGGTCAGATGGTAAGACTGGAGCCACAGTCAAGTTTCATCCAATTTCCAAACCAGCTTTACAGGTGTCTGTATAACATGGGCCTGTGGCTGCGGACGAGAGATCGGAATGAGCGGTATGGATACACTACCATTGACACAGCACAGAAGATGGGAGAGCAAAAAAAAAACAACAACAAAAAAACAAAACAAAAAACAAAATTAAAGCTTGAAAGCAATTTTTATTTTACGTACAGAACCGATTTAAACCAAGTGTGACAGAAATATTGTATATGGTGTGATGACAAAACCATAGATTTTTCGGCAATCTATGGTACTGATCTGAATCGAACAGTGGATACGTATGTTCAGCAGCATGTGTTATGAATGTTCTACTGAACATGAATTATACGAGTTACTGTTACAAATCGGTGACCATCCATGAATACATTTTCTTGGAACATAAGAACTTTCTAGCTATGTAAATGTGGACATATATATATATATATATATATATATATATATATATATATATATGTGTGTGTGTGTGTGTGTGTGTGTGTGTGTGTGTGTGTGTGGTGTTTGAAATAGGGAACGACTCTTGCAGTTTGTGCTAAATATTTCTTCCCCTGGTGGAAGCATTTCTTCATTTGGAAAACAACTCCGAGTAAATCCAGATCTGTTTGATCTTGGAGTGCCTTTCTACTTTAAACGAACCATTGGAGAATAAGGCCAGAAACGGGGTTTCCCACTGAAACAGCAATGTATCCTTGCAGTTCTAGACGACACAATCTGACGCAAATTTGATCATCTGGTGGTATATCGTCCACTTCTTCACCCATCCACACCGTTCAACCAGGACCAGTTGTTGACACTGCTTTGGTCAGTCTTTTCACATTAGAAGCATCTTTACCCACACAGGATGTCAAAGCATGGCAACATTTTGCCCCAGGTGGAAAACACAGCGGTTGTCTGCTCTTGGAAAAGGGTTTGGTACTTTGACATCAGAGTCTGTAGAATGCCAAAAAAGGCAACAAGCATTCCACAGCCACTTTCTTCTCCACTGATTTTTTTTCCCCCGCTGAATATTTCTTCCATGGATTCTTTATCTCTCATTTTGGCTTAAACCCACAAAATTCTGAAGAAATCGGAGCCTTGTGGAAAGTAGGAACGATTTCGAATGAAGCTGGAAAGCAGAATTCATAGATTGTAAAGATCTGGGCAACTATTGACTGCCGACCGGTAGGATGAGATATATATGAGAATGTCATCAATCATTCGAAGAGCAATTAATGTGTTTATAAATTTGCACAGCTTACTGAATTAAAGACCTTTAACGTTGATCTGAAGGGACCTTGCATCATTGACGAGGTTCATGTACACATTTGTCAGATGAGTTTTGAAATTTGAAGGGCAGACATATGAGACAAAGTACATTCTTTTACTCAAATGAAGGAAGAGCTTCACAGCAAGTAATATTCTGGGAAACCTTGTGAATGGGACAAATAGCTTTTTCTTATCTTTAGTGCACACGATGTTGCTCATGCAGATGTATGCGTGTACATGTGTAGCTGGCTGTGCAAGAGACTTATGAGCAGTGCTGCCTTTCATTGTTTGCAGAACTTAAAAGCAGATTGTGAATCCCTGTGTCACAAATATTTCTGAACATATAAAGCTACAATCTATACAGTTAATTTCTGATTACGTCCCTTCCTTTTTTTTTTTTTTTTTTAAACCTATACCTATGCTCACTTTCCTTGGAAAGTTCCAAGTGTGTTGCAGACACAATCATTCAGAATTTTTTTCATCACTTTTTCTTTTTCAACCTCGCTCATACACCAAAGAAAAAACTAGCAATGTCAACTAAAAGATGGATTCTTTCTATTTACAAAGGGATTCAAGGCCTTGAAAAAAGGTTTCAAAATCATTTTAAAGAAGATTCATCCACATTCTGCTCGACTGACCTGTATTCAGCCTGACAAATCATGAAACCAGGTAACATTTCAGGCCTTTGTACCAGGAATTTGGAGCAATTCAATTCTTCCCTCAAAACTTTTCCCTGTGTAAACTGACATATTTCGCAAACTCTCTCTGTTCTTGATAATTTCTCTATAAAGCAAGGATTTGTCATCTGAAGATTTACTTTTGAGAAAAATCTGAGCAACTGCTACAGCATGACAATTTTGAAAGTGAAACCGACAGCAAAGTGAATGTGTATATTTGCCCCATCTTGTGGAAATAGCTCTGGGTCCAAAATTACACATATCATTGGAATAGAAGTAAGTATGACTTGTTACAAACAAATAGAAATAAATCCTCTTTCGTTTGTGTCATAAAATGTTGGATCAAAAAGATAATGAAAGAACTGTACAGTTCTGAGCTATAAAGTAATGTGAAGGTAAAAGCCAATCAATTTCTGCTAGATCTGTCTTCTGCTGATATACTTTGTGTTCTGGCACCAAAAACCATCTTAACCTGATCCTAAACATGAGTTACTGGTTTAAACTAAAATTAATTTAAATACACTCACCAGCATGCAAAGCCACTGGCCTATAATAATTATGGCAAATCTTAGAACAATTTCAAACACTACCATAATTTAAAAACCCATCTACCAAAGTTTAACGAAGTTTCACTATTGAACAAGTATTTCAAGACCGAGATGACAGGACATGTCTGACCAATCATGCTGAAAACGATGTCAATATTCAAACATATATCTGAAACCGATTGCTTACAAGCCTCTTGTTTACCTAATTTAACCAATAAAGACCGACAGTTGTGCTGCATTTGTTATGGCATAATTTTGAAAATGTTAATTACATGGTTAGTTTGGATTCTCACAAAATCAATGGGATACAATATCCTCAAAACTGATAGTGTCCACTGTTCATTGCATCCTGGTTTAACTTTTTTTGCGACATGCGTAGTGACAATATGGCAACGGTTCCAGTTGACTGTGCTATGGAAAGGTGAGAGTCCAACAAAAAATTATTTGTCTATCAATTAATGGATGCAGTCATGTTTCATACTTAGTTTTAAGGTTCTATTAATGGGAAATGCTACTTTTTATATATATATATATATAACAGAGATGGTATTTTTCATGCAAAGAAATTAACAACAAGGAATTTTGGTCATTTTCTTGTCAGGCAGTCAAAATTTCTTCTTTTATTTTAAACATCTCAGGAGTTTTGGTATTGGCTACAATGCATTTCAATGCATACTGAATGAAATGCTCATGTTTTACCCTTTCCATTAATATATGGAATAGGCTTTTGGGTTTCTAGCAAGAGGTGTAAAAAGCATATTCAGTAAATCATCCGTCACCAAGATAAATCATTCACTACATAGCGTTCGTCATGCAAAAATGATATGAAGATGTAGATAACCATGCCGGAAGAGTGGAAGAAGACTGACTGTCATGGCACCAACACAACCAGATCATCATCACATTAAAGTGTGTGGTGACCATGCCAATTCTTACTACTGGGAACCGTGTAATTGCCTTCCCCTTGGTTCAGGTCATGATGATCAAGTGTCCTATATTCTCATCTGTTGGTGAAAAAAAATCACTGTGTATGCACACAATCATCTTCACATACACAATGTTTGATACGAGCAATCCCTCCTCACCCCATGTATTCCCACCTCAGACCCGTATTGAATCCCTTCAAGGCAATAAAAAAAAAGTGTCCGATCTGGGATTGGATGATGGACCTTTAGATCTTCACTCTAGCTCTCTTCCACTTAAAACTATTTCAGTGGAAACTAAACCCATGTTTTTAATCTGTGTGAGTGCAGCCGGAAAGGTATGTCTGACGTGCTTCAAATCCAGACATCACTTTGCTTCAATGCTCACAAATAAAAACTCATCTGTCTTGCACAAATGTGATTTTTTTTCTTTGATCTGCCTAGTTCTATGCAGTCATCATGCCAAAGTCAGAGATCAGATGAAAACTCTGCATTTGTACAGTGAACAACATAACAGACAGGCTGACAGGTACAGTGTGCTTTGCATATCAGATGTCATCGCACTGTAATGTATTTACTGTTCTGAATCCCTAAAAGGGAACAAAACAAAGCACACAAAAAAAAAAAAACACTTTGAGAAATGAGAAGAACACCATATCATCACCAGACAGAACTCAGAGTGAACAACAACAGCGAAAGCTGAATCCTTTATTTCCTCACCATGTTGACTCTGATTGTAACTATGGAGAATTCAGCAAGCAAACGAGATGGGCATGGAATGATTGCCACACAGTGACCCAAACCAAGAACAATAGCACGAAAGTGAATAGTAATAACTGACTCACTGTTTCAGAATTATCAAACATATAAGTAAAAACAAAAAACATCCAATTCTTATTTCAGCAATCTTTCTTTTTTTGATCAGACAATCACTGAACAACAATCATAGATTACACCAATAAAGATCACTACAATCTTTTATGGTTATGTCATTTAATTTTTTTTCCTTTGTTTCTTGTTTTTTTGGCATCTCATCTTTTGGCATATTTCCACCAACATTCCTTTTCAGTAACACTTCAGCGTTCTTTTGCATCAAGGTATTAGTGACAGAACTTTGACAAACGTCAGCTATACCCACGACGAACAGGCTCCATATCATAAAGTTAATTTTCATTTCACTTCATGTTGTGTCTACAGCCTAGCCAAACCACAAGGAGCCATATCAGGGCTATCATCTAAAATTAAAAAAAAATTCTTTTTTAACAGAAAAAAAATAATAATAATAACCTTGATAAAACCACATTTTCCTGTAAAACACACAAAAATCCTTTGAAAACCTTTCTACCACAAAATCTCAGATCAAGTTAACACTTTGCAACCTTTCTCCAGTTCAAAGCTGTGAGAAAACTACTATCTCAACCTTAATCAGGCCGTTGATTGCACTTCGCCGTTTAAGTCTGCTCTCCACAGTTCCTATTCCTAAGTCACATAAGCCTGGTGATGAAATCGCACAGAACAGAAGACCGGTCCATGCAAGAAGCATTCCAAGAACTACGGTAGCTGATAAACCTGCACAGCAAATAACTAAGCCATGTGGTCCCACAGAGTTGCCATGAACACAAGCTGAGGAATGCACATTACAAATAGCAACAGACCGAGTTGATTCTTTTTCTTTTTCTTAAATGCCAAACTTTTTTCCTCTTTCTAGCAGACATGAATGTGCTTGATGATAAGAATGTTACAGCTGAACCAGCATGTTCATATGTTACTCGTCTTATGACAAAACATAAACGTCATGAGACACCCCCCTCTCTGTTCCACTTCCAGTTTTGGCACTTTCCCAATACACTTTTGAAGTTCATTTTCAGTAGGAACCAAATAGGACTGAAAGAGTCTAAGGTATGCTCAGGTTCATGTGGGATCCCTTAGATACATACTGCAGATCATCTATCTTATCAGTGCCAACCAAATGCCAAGTCACAAGATAATTTCTTGTTAGATTTGAAAGTGTGCTTGCTTTTGCTAATGTTCTTGTCTTTTTTTTTAAAAATTCCTTTACCACTTTATGGTGTTTTGTTGTCCTTTTCAAAAGAATGAATGTTATTATGCTTCAAGGTAGGATGGCTTAAGAGGACAATGCCCACTTAATACTGCATCATGTCAACTGTCTGATGTTGGCCTCAGGTCCAGCTCATGTGAAAACACCAACTAGATCCAGGCAAGGCAAACTACCTATCACTGAGAGGGTGCACATGGATTTCTTTAATACTGGACAGTATTAAACAGGCAATAACAAGAATATAATGATAGCAAATAGTGATGAAAACGACATGCAGACAATTGAATGCAAAAAGGTGGGGTTTTTTTTTTTTTGGAAAAGGCACAAAAGATACTTTGACAGAAGCAGTTTGTTCAACCTTTCATGATGTTTTTTTCCCCAAGCAGACATTTACTGCAAAGAAAAAAAGCATACAATAGGACATACATGGAATACAGGCATAGTGTTCAAGTTCTGACAATTTGTCCAAGTCAAACAGCAGTAATTCCTTCCCATGGCCTGATCCAGGTTAATTACCCTGTCTTCTTGTGCATTTCTCTCTGTCCCAGGATGAACCCTGCCTCGTTTCGTTGTTAGCTTCTGTACATGTTTCTCTGTCCCAGAGTGAGTCATGCGTTCCTTTGTTCGCTTCTCTTCTCTGTTCCATTACCAAGCTGTTTTCAGACATACACATACACAAACAACCACACATGGACACCAATGCAAATATCCTATCCCACAGTGAGGACCATAATCTTTTTGATTCCTTCTGCCCTTAAGCAGTTTCTGGACATAACTAAAAAAACATCTAAAGTTTCTATTCATACATGGCTAGATATTTTCTTCAGTAAAATTTAACTATAACTGGGTAGCATTCAAAAATTTTTAAAACACCCTCACATGTAAAGGTTGAAACACGAAACTGTGAAGCTGTATAAAATAGAAAAGGAAGAAGAAAAGAAAAATATATGATCTTCTTTAGTGAAAATGTTTGGAGATTTTGAGTTTTTGTTGTAAGGAAGTGGGCAGGACATAGAGATATGGGGACCTGAAAAAAGCTTTATGGCCTCACTCAAAAGTGAAGACTATAACAGTAACCATTCACTTCCCCCCCATACAAAAACACACGTTTGAGCCAATGCACATCCTTTCTTCGCAGCAATGACAATTAAAATGCACACCCCGATTACCTTCACACAACCAACACCATTTGAAAGCCTCACATCCAATCATGATTTGTGACCTTGACTTGACACCAGTTTTCAGTGACCCGTCACCATGGGTTTGCAAACAAGTCTGCTCATGGAATGAGAAAACAGCTGGAAAAAAAAAAAAAAAAACCGCTGGCTGACAAAAGAACCCAAGTCTGCTGGAAGGAAGAGCTGGGAAAGGGCACTGTCTGAGGCAGACTCCATAAAAATCTTACACATCTGGAGCAGCACAACCACTGCCACCAACTAGCTGGTCTGTCAGTGCTGCAGTGCGTCACTCTAATCACCCTCCATTGACTGAAATGTTTCAAACCCTAAAAAAAAAAAAAAAACGTGATGAACTTTCTTCGTGTTTGCATTACAAATAGAACGTAAGCTCATACAGTTTGCTTGCTGACATGACATAAAAAGGAAGCTGGCCTTTTTCACATTATAAGACTGTTCAGCCTTCCATGTCAAAAACAAAGCAAAATAACAAATTATACTATACAGTCAAATGCATACTAAATATATTTCTATTCTGTAGAAAACTGAGAAAAAGGCACTTACATATCCTCACAGCTGAAAAGTGCAAACATAATGGCACCTTTTAATACTATCTCAGTTCTATTATTTTGATTCTGTGAAAGATCACGATACCTCCAGTCTCAATAAAACAGATAACAAAAACAGTCAATACATTCCTTTCTCCACTGATAATATACTTAACAGTTTTTTTTGGTGCCAGACTTACAGAAGCCATCTCTATACTCTAGTACTGGAAACATTCAGACGTTTCGGAAAACTGCAACATAATGTGCATTTTCTTACGAAGTTGTTTCCCAACAGTTGGGTTTCTGAACCAGACATTAAACCACTATTCTTCTCATACACAGGTTTTCCTACCTCTTTATTTATATCTTTATTCTTAGTTCTGTCTGGGTAGGTCATTTGTAAATACAGAGCATCCAAATAATGATAATAAAAACAGCTGAAAACAAATCTGCAAACACAACTATTTCTTGAACAAACTAACAGGCACTGCCCATAGGATATAACATGAACATTAGACAGCACTGTAACAAGAAACTCAACTCTTTAGATACAAATCCCTCCTCAAATTCTGCAAGGGGACTCTTGCAATTGTTCCCCCCCCCCCCCCCCCCCCCCCCCCCCCCCCCCCCCCCCCCCTGAAAGCACACAGAAAGCATCATCAACTTCTGCACTTTCTCCTGAGCAAAATATGTTGTTATGACTAGATGGTAACCAACAGAAACTGCATGTCATGTTGACTGCTCACACCATACATTCAGCCAAGTCTGCCAACAACCTGCCTCACCCCTAACATTTCCACAGGCAGCAGAGAGATGTGCAAGAAACCAATCCAAGCCAGCAGAGAAGACAGTACAGCTGATGGAACGCGTGACAACATACAGTGACAACTGACACCAAGCGGAGTTCAGGGGAGATGACTGCGGATACGGACAGAGCCCACTGCGATGATGGTAAAAGACTGGAAAGGAAGAGAGGAGGAATGCAGAACAGTCCTGTCAGGATCACTGGTCCTCTGTGCGGGTCAAGGCCATGAGAGTGAAGTTGATCTCTCCTCAGGGTCACGCTCTATGAACTTCTTCACCACGTTCACTGCGTCCTGTCAGCGTTCAAATCAACATTACTGTCATTCACCACGTTAACTGTGTCCTGTTAGCGTTCAAATCAACATTACTATTATAAACCACGTTCACAATGTTCTGTCAGCGTTCAAATCAACATTACTGTTATTCACCATGTTCACTGTATCCTGTTAGCCTTCAAATCAACATTACTATTATTCACCATGTTCAATGTATCCTGTCAGCATTCAAATCAACATTACTATCATTCACCATGTTCACTGCGTCCTGTCTGCATTCAAATCAACATAACTGTCATTCCCCATCTTCATTGCATCCAGTCAGCATTCAAATCAACTTTACTATCATTCACCATGTTCACTGCATCCAGTCAGCATTCAAATCAACATTACTATTATTCACCATGTTCACTGTGTCCTGTCAGTGTTCGAATCAACTTTACTATCATTCACCACATTCACTGCATCCAGTCAGCATTCAAATCAACATTACTATCATTCACCATGTTCACTGCGTCTGTCAGCATTCAAATCAACATTACTATCATTCACCACGTTCACTGCGTCTGTCAGCATTCAAATCAATTTTACTATCATTCATCATCTTCACTATGTCCTGTCAGCATGCAAATCAACATTACTATCATCATTTTGACTGTGACCATTTTGACAGACTATAGCTTCATCATCATCATCTGTACTGATCCACATTCCACCACTGCCTGCTTACCTGTGAAGACAAATCACAATGCCACTGATCACAGATTTCAGTAATACAGTATACCTTTCAACAACGAGACTACAATGTCAAGCATTAAGTTTAAAATCCATCATGTCAACTTGGCACAAAAACATGGCCATTCATCTGTGTATTTTGAAACAGTTATTTTGCTTTGTTACCTCTGCCAGATCTAAGAGAGAGAAACAAACATAGGGGTGCATATGAGGAAGAGTTCCTGATCCTACAACAAGAAAATTAAAACCATCCAATAATCCTAAGTTAACTCTGAAAATTACCAAGAAACATCATAATACCACCTCAAGTAGGGTGACCATTTGCTCACAAACAGCGTTCGTCAATCTCTTTCCCTTTGTGGTGTCTCATTGATGCAGAACGATCAGAGCAAGACTGACTTTACCCTCAACTGGGTAGACAAAAAGGTGAATTCCTGCACTTTCTTTACATGAAACGCTGCAAGGTCAGTATCGCCTGCGAACAAACCTAAAACACGTCCAGCCCTCTGTAGATTCCTATACCTTTTTTTCTCCCCTTCTCCTGTATTTTATGATTCCCTAAAATAACTTTTTTCCCCCTCTCCTCATTTTCACATTTTGCTTAAATCCTAAACTTCAAGTAAAGGTCGTACTCTTGTACAATGCACGCTCTTTCTGTGTGTAGCTTTCACCTCTTTTATATAGGGCATGCTCTGCAGTGGTTTGAAAGCATCAAATTTTTTTCACACACACAAAATCAAGCTGCCACTTCGTCATCCATCCCCTCTGTCCCATCCACTCTCTGCTCTTCATCCTCCCTTTCTTTCTGCAGTTCCTGTGGTGAGTGAGACTGGACAGGTAAATTCACTCTCTCCTTCAGAAAAGCAGTTTTGGCAGAGAGAAAAAAAAAGGAGTAATTTTAGTATTAGAACAGTCTCTACTATAAAACCTAACATGCAGAAACATTTTAAAACATTTAAATGTGATCTGTAGTGATTTATCACTGAACATGTTGGTATTTTTTACTAGGTGTACTTCAACTTCCTTTAATGCTTCTTCACTTGTTTATCTCATCATCACTGCCACAATGTTAATGATACCAAAATTTTACAAATTCAGAGAAAGTACTGGTATTACGATCACAATTCAACCCTGCATTTTACTTCTCACTTTCTAACATATGCAAGCGAAACAGATTAACAACAACAACAAAAGTCATTTAAATTAACTGACCTTTTTTTTTGTTGTTAATCTTTTTCACTTGCATGTTTTGAAAGTGAGAAGTAAAATGCAGAGTTGAATTGTGATCGTAATACTTTTCTGTGTGTGTGTGTGTGTGTGTGTGTGTGTGTGTGTGTGTGTGTGTGTGTGTGTGTGTGTGTGTGTGTGTGTGTGTGTGCGCGCGCCAGACAGCCAAGATCTGTTTTCTTGGTGCACATGTGACATGGGATACAGACTATATTTAAAAGTACAAAAGCAGGCTACAACCCTCACCTCCAGGAAAGTTTCTGGGGATGTCGTTCCATGCTCACTGGACTATCTTTTCGTCCATCTGAGAACAAATATTTAACACAAGCAACTAATTTTTTTTTTCACTAACCGGATCTTGCCTTGTCCCTCAAAATATACATATGATAGGTGCATACACAGGTGTATACGAGAAACTGAAGGGAAAAAAAAAAAAAACAAAATGTGACTGTTTAAGTGAATGACCACAATTAACCATCAAAATAAAGGTACTGAAACTGAACAAGCAGGCAAGAAAGGTCCCTAACTGTCCTATTTCCCCCTATGGTCCCATTTCCCCCTACGGTCCTATTTCCCCCCCAAGTCTTCATACCATCAACACTGAACAGACAGGTAGGAAACGGGCGGAAGAAGAAGATTCTACATCAGTGTAACAACGATTCATCACAGCAATTTCTGGCTGTTCTCAGGCAACCAATGAAAATTTTGAAACTCTCAATGCTGTGGCAAATCTTATTCTTGCTGCGCTTCTCTTACAAGCTCAAGATAAAGCCATCACTAATATTAAATCTAAACATACAAACCAATTAAAAAGTAACTTCCAAAATAACTGTAAATATACACCACACCTGTATTATGGTTATTTTTTTCTCATACTTACCCATCTAAACAAGTGCCATCTTCCCTCTTCCAGTGAACATCGATCTAGCCTCTAAAAAAGTTTTAAGGGAAAAGGGAGCTAAATCTGAACCTCTGTATCCCTTGCAGACTCTCAGACAGATCTTTCTTGGAATGCATGTCACTTTCAAACTGCGGCTTAGAGACTGTGGAGAATGGGAGAAATAGGACAAAATGAAGATGAAGATCAGTGGAGAAGTGGGAATCTGTGAGAGAGAGAAAGATGTTTCAAATGTTTATTCATGCACAGACCATTCTCCCTCATTACAGGGTACCTCTGAACAATCAACTTAATTCACTCACAACATGCAGTTTGTCAGTACACTTGTTTCGTTAAATGCTATGTGTTATGGAACAACACCTCGCTGCTGAAAACTTTTCTGATAAATTTCATATAGATCTTTCAAGCCAAGTCTAGGAATCCATGAAACTTCACAAGTATGCAATCTTTCCTTAAACAATATAATACACGAAACTTAGAACAAAATGAACGTGAACGTTTCACTGTTATTACACACTGTTAAATGAAATAATTTTCATTATCATATCTGTCACATAATAACAAAATTTATGAGACACAATCTAACCCTCAGCATTATAATTTTAGAAGGAAGAGAGAGCCTCCCTGCCAAAAAAAAAAAAGTGGGGGGGAGAGAGAGAGACAGAGACAGAGAGACAGAAAAGAGAAAGAAACAGACAGACAGAGAGACAGACAGAGAAAGAGATGTTTTAAGCACTTACCCAATTCATATAGATATCCATTACTGTGCACAAAGGTAATGAAGTGTGGATTGACAGATGTATCCCTTGATGGTGCCTGGTCAAACAAATGATTTTCCTTCAGTATATCAGCTAATGTTGAACCTAGAGTTTTTTTTTTTTTTTTTTTTTGTCTGAGGGAACTAAACAAAGAAACCAATGTAAAGAAGAATACAAAGAGTAAACATTACAAGTGAGCATGAACTGGAGCCACCATCACCGACACACACCAGAGGCAACAAAATGACAAAGTGGTGACCTGTTTCAGCATTTCATACACAACTTCACAGTGTTACCTGATTATCATACATGTGATAAAAAAAAAGGGTACAACAAGTGATGCAAAAGTCTTCACAATTACTCCGAAGAAAAGACATATTTAAATCGTACATGTGATTAAAAAAAGTACAAGCGGTGATTCAAAAGTCTTCATAATCACTTCAGAGAAAGACATTTAAATCATATATGTGATTAAAAAAAAAAAAAAAAAAACTGAAGGAATATTGTCCCTTTTGGTACATATTGGTTCCCATATACTGCTTTAAAACTGGAATTAATTTTCATGATTTTTCATCTTTGTCTCAGTCTTGAAAAAATGAAGCACCTTAAGCATTCCATACCAAGATCTTTCTTTTTCTTTTCAAATCGCAAGTCACTACAAACCATTTTCATAAATGTTATATAAAAAACTATCTAATTCTGATGGTGTTCCCATTTTCGGTCCATACATAGCACAAAAACTGAATTTGTGTCTGATATTAGGTACTCCAAAGTGATTTTTAAAATGTTTTTGACTGTTTGTTTTCAATAGGTCAAGGTTATAGAACAACTTAAAAACTAAGAAAATTATGTAAAATTTATAGCTGTAGCTTAATTAGGAGCGAAGTTATGATTTTTTAAATATTTAATTTTTTTTACGACAGTCGGAATTCCCTTAAAGGCCCATGTTTGGAGGCCTGTAACTTGGCCATTTGGCAAGTGACATGTCTGAAACTATGGGTGATTGATGTCAACTACTTGTAATATACACTGAATTTTTTTTCAGACCTGAGGCTCTTGCAGAGTCCGACTACCACACTCCTAAAAATGCCAAAATCTTCATTTTGACTTTTTTTCCTTCCATATCGGCAACCAAAACAAGTTATAAAATGACACATCCCTGCTTTCAATTGACATACAAGCATGTAACTTATATCAAAATGATCAGGATTACAAGATCTATCCAATAAGAAGACATTTAAGCATGTCAGCACAATTGTACACCCCCATATCACCTTCACCCTACCCCCACCCCACCCTTTTACCTAACTTCTTTTGTGCCATATAAACATTGCGTATACAAATTAAATATCTCTGCTTGGCATGATCTTATGAAAACATATGATTGACATTTGTACCAAAAGTAATGCTCAGAAGATTAAAAAGCCAAGAAACTTTGCCCTACCCCCCCCCCCCCCCCCCCCCCCCCCCCCCCCCCCCCCCCCCCCCCCCTCGCTCCTCTCCCACCCTCTTTCCTTCCCTCCACCCTAATTCTCCAGTGCCTATGCTTTCCATATATTAGTGAAACTTATATATATGATTGCCAAGAAATACTGAATATAACAATGCCATTACAAAATAAATACACTCATCCCTTGAGTTTTTACCCTGGCCCCATACCCCCTTGCCAGCAGGAACTGAATGGACAAACTTAAAGGTTTACTTAATTGTAGTTGAAAGCCTGAAGAATTGCTCCTCTTTCTAAGTGGCATACATTTTTAGAATTGATAAATATCCGGACGAGCACAGTGTAGAAAACCAAAGGAAGGGATAGGAGTGAGATGTGCATATGCTGGCCACGGCTCGCAGCTAATCAGTAAACAGCACCAACTTTCAACACACGCTGACACACAATCACCATCAAAAGTACAAAAGACAGTGTATGGAAATGAAAGATGAATAACAGATTTTGTCTGATGTATTTTCATTTTTTGATAATTTTCAAACACTTGGAGAAAGTAACAGTCAAATGTGGGTTAACAGCCCACTGGCTCTTTCTTAGTCATGGAGAGAAAGTTTGTGTAGAACTGGCCATTGTTACAATGTATGCTGACCAGAACAATGCCCGTTGTAGCAGACACTAACTGCACAGTTTGGAGCACCTGAAAAAAAAGTAATAAATAAATTGAGTTAGGGTTGTCATTAATTGATAAATCATGATGATAGCTAATCCATTCCATTCAGTCACACACACACACACACACACACACACACACACACACACACACACACCACACACACACAGTGACACACACACACACACACATAGAATCACACACACACACATAACATACATTATCACCATAACCGCCAATGACAATGGAGTGCATGAGACAAGTGTTTTAGAATCTCTGCTTGATTTATTTGATAAAGGAAATACAGGCACAAAATTAATACTCTGTACAAAGCTTAAATGAATGTTTGCGAACTGCCCAAAAACACAACAAAACGAATCACAAGACAAAATGCATGATTCGTTTGTCGACGTTTTTTTTTTTTTTTTTCAGTTTTTTTTTTAAAGATTTGTTTAGATTTCCGCCTGCAGTCGTCTCACTTTGCAACTAGATCTAATATTCTATACATTTTCCTACTGGAACTGTGCTAGTTTCAGCTGTTCATACAACATAGGGCCTCAAAAGCGTCGTTGGGCACGGTCACGTGACCTAATAAAATTTGATATCTAAGTCGAACAGGAAAGATCTGGTTAAAAAAATCAACAGAAAAAATAACCTTGAAGTCATACAAACTACACCTGTAACATATCCATAAAATCTAAGCAGCAGTTTTAATTTGGTGTAAAATACTAAACACATACTCCTCTCATCAGCACGACCCCACCATTAACCCGGTCTGATGATGTTTCGGTCGTCAAACAAAAACAAAGTAATCTTCAAAATATATGACAGTAATATAGTTAAATCGTGATGTAAAAACTGACGGAAAAAGTTGCAACTTACCATTCAAAATAGTTGGAACGGCGTGGTTTGAAGACGACTCGTCGATATTCGATAGATTCCGTTTAATATTTACTGGTCGCATGCCGTCTTGTACTTAGCGCCATTTCAATTTTCGTGTCGACGTCGAAGCTGCACCACGGCTTGTTTCGTAGCTTTGCGCTCCGCGGCATTTGAACGGACAAACTTAAAATTTTTACTCAAATGTAGTTTAAACCCTGAAGATTTGCGTGAGTGTAAAAGTATAAATGTCGCTCTTGGTTTTATTCTGGAAATTTTACATGAAACATTTTAAAACGGTTTTTTCACTCTGAATTTTCCGTTGAATGCCTACACTTCGCACACGAGACATTGCGAGGATGACTCTTCTTCCTGTTTAGCATACTATTTTTAGAACTACTAACGGTGCCACCGAGTGCATAGCAGACGACGAAAGGCAGTGATCGGAGCGAGACGTGCATGGCGGCTGACGCTCGCGGCTACTCGTAACAGCGCAAACTTTCAACACACGCTTACACACACTCACCACCAAAAATACAAAAGACAATGTATGGAAATGAAAGATAAATAACGGGTTTTGTCCGGCGTACTTTTATTTCTTGATTTATTAATAAATATTTGTAGAAAATCACAGATGAATGTGGGCCAACTGCACACTGCCTCTTAGTCATAGAAAGAAGGTTTGGAGTACCTACTGATATGCTATTGGAATCCATGTTGCCAGCAATTTAAAAAAGGGCAGCAAAATGACAAAAATTCCTAGGACACCACAATAAGGCATGCAGAAGCAGACACATATCTTTAATCACAAACAAATCTGAAAACATCAAAACCAAAACCTACAATCCTACATCTGGTATAGCAGTAGGAACAAGAAAAGGGTATGTCACAGGCAATACTAACCTGAGTATCCCCCTCCTGAGCAAGCTCCTCATGGGCAACCTTCAGGCCCTACACATACACACAGACACATACCAGACTTGATGCAGCAAAACATGCCATACTCTTCATTTATGTTCATTTTCAAAGTCTACATTAAAAAAAACAAAACTATAAGCCTATCCACACATAACTGACCTAAAAAAATAACTTAAAATTAAATACACAGTGAAGTATGCTTAACATAAATTTAGGCAACATGGAATTTGTGATGACGACCAAAAAACATATTAAACAAGATCTTAAGAAATGTGTCCACTTTGGGACTAATGATGTAAAATGTAAATATGGTAAATAAGCATACGCTAATCTGACCCAGTTTTTGAAGAGCTGTATCCATAATGATACAATGCCAGGTTAGAAAGGAGCTCATTATGACACATGAAGTTTATTTCTGATCATAGCAAAACTAAAAGAGAATCACAAAAATAACACTAACCGAAATTCTACATATCAATCATTCCATGACCAAGCAGTCTCTACAACAAATACTTGACATCAGGTCAAGTGACTGAAAAAATTATGGAGTTCAACTGATGGTACTTATGATTCATAAGTGACATACAATGTGAGCGCCAACTACCTGAAACATTGTTAAGAGTATTTATCCCCCAACATTTTGAATTAACTATGCTTGACATTTGTCTGACCACTTTAACAGGCCAATATCCTCCTCTAGGAGAAGCTATGGGTGCACTCTTCAAAGCCAAGAACCAATCATAACAAGCAACACTGCAGACACTCTGAAAGCCCAATCAAAAACTTACAAACATCTCTGCCATCAAGGTGTCCAATCAATGGCATTCTCAAGGGGTTAAAAAGCTGCACTTATGCAGAATGAGAGAAAACAGTTTTTTTTTTATCTGTCTCTTAAACAGACAGAATAAGTTGCTTATCTTCGACTTTAATTATATTTACTCATTGCTTGCAAAATTTCATTCACAACGCTGAAATTGACCCTAGAAATTAATTCAATAATCTTAAGGTATTTTGTGTAACGATACACACACAAATAGGACTGAACAAGATTCTGCACTACATGCTACATGCAGTGTCAACTCATTAAGCTCTGTGCCTAAGCAGTGCTCAGGTGCAGTTGAACAACATCACAAACCAGCACCAAAACATTGCTCGGGCAACAAACTGGTTCAACTTCAAAAGTCTGCCAGTACATTTAGGAAAATTTTTGCAAAGTTAGCAATGAATGGTCTGTCAATAGCATGATCAAAATGTTAAGACTTTGGACCTACACTGTGTCTGTCCGTTACATTCAACATGTAATAATATAAATAACAAAACCTTGTTAATTCAAAGCATCAAAGCTCTGAAAAGCGTATTATTCAACTGAATTTTAATGTAATTATGCATAGTTTGTAGCATCTTGGTAGTACAGTTTGTGACATATTACAGTTGAAGTGAAGAACCGTTTTTACACAATAAATAAAACAAATAAAAGTTTATAAAAACATCAAAAGTTTGAAGTTCAACTAATTACTTTTGCCTGCTACAAAATCATTTGGCAATAACCTCATTTGTTTGCCTCCTGGAGAAACAGTTTCTGCGACATCAGAGTTTAACACCTACCAGCTCAAACCTTTTGGTACTAGTTTTGGGTTTGATTGGGTTATTACAGTTTACTGTTGACAGAGTAAAGATCATACACAGAAATGTCACATTATATCAAAATGTAGGTAAACATCTTTAAATTTTGATTTTGTTCAGAAATAGGCTGCATCTGACCACAGAAAATACTTATCATTGCTAAAACAGTAACTATAGAAAAATATGGAGGGAGTAGCATCGCATGTAGAAGTCTGATAAAAAAGGGAATGAACTGGTAAGAATTAACAGGCTACAAACTTGGTCTGATTAAAGGTAATAAACATAAAAAACACACAAAACAAAAAAATCTTGGTCTGATTGAAGGGTTTAAAATAAACATAAAGGATAGACACAAACAAAAACACAAGAAAACCCAATTGTGTGAGAGACAGAATAAAAAAACAAAAAGAACTACTAAAGACACGGACAGACAGAGACCTGAAACACAGGCAGGGCAAAAAGCTTAATTCTAGTGAGGTAGATAATTTCAGACACTGGCTAGTCTTTTGACAGTGTTCTTATCATGCACTTCAGTAAGTGCTACAACAGCCACCAACAGAAGCAGAGCTAACACGCTGCGATCATTTTGCTTTGATCAATACTATTCTGATCTGTCTCCTTCAGAGAAGATGCTCTGTGTTTATGAATCTGCGGGCCTTATAACGGGTGTCTGACAAGACACAGGGCCATCAAAGGGGAACCCCCCCCCCCAAAGCCAACAAACTATCACTTGAAAGGATGCCAGCACCAAATGGGCACAACTCTTCCAGAAAATTTAATTTTCATTTGAATTCCAACAACAGCGTTCCACTTCCATTCCATGGTGCCACGATGTCCTTCACTGTTACCAACAGTGTATGATCCAGCAATAAGGCAATAACTTACCTCATCTTTCTCCAGAAACTTTCCTCTCTCCTCCGCAGTCATATCCTTGGTCTCTTCAAAGAATTTCCCAAAATTCTTTGCAGCTGCAACACAATTCACCAACTGCTAGAAATGCTCTTTTTTCCTGAATGTTCAGTAAAAAATGTATGGTTACGAAGAATCTGATCCAAACAATACAGTATAATAAAAACAGTGCCCTCTGCTTCAATACATAGTTAAAAAAATAGTGTTATTCCAAGATAATTCTGTTAGCACTACTCACCAGCCAGCACATGTATAAACAATCTTAGATTAGGGATGTCAAGTTTTTTGTCTGTATCCACCTTTTTTCTCATCCACTTCTACCCCCAAGTACGGCCAACGTAGATTCGTTTTCTAATTTAGAGATTCTGCATTATATTCCGATAAGCCTTGTAGTCCAGACTACAAACACAATTTCCTTTGTAGTCCAGAAATTATGATAAATGTAAACAAACAGGCCTGTGTGTGTGTGTGTGTGTGTGTGTGTGTGTGTGTGTGTGTGTGTGTGTGTGCGCCAGTGCATGCAGTGTGTGTGTGTGTGTGTGTGTGTGTGTGTGTGTGTGTGTGTGTGTGTGCACATGCGTACATGATCTCTGCGCTTGTGCGAGTACACGTGTGTGTGTACCTATATATATGTCTCTGTGTGTGCCTGTGTATATGGACATACATGCATGTGTGCACATGTATATGCATGTGCCCATATGTATGTATGTATGTATGTGTGTGTGTGTGTGTGTGTGTGTGTGTGTGTGTGTGTTTGTGTGTGTGTGTGTGTGTGTGTGTGTGATATTATTTGTGGGAAACAAATGTTCAGAAGATGACACAGTTGTTATGTATCAGTTACAAAAAGAACACATACATTAACACACACGCAAACACACCAATGCATACAAATCCATATATGGATTCTACTCCTTACACTCTTGCATTGGGTCACTGATGCAAACTTATCAGTGCATACACATTTACAGTAAAAACAGGGGGTCCTGAGAGATTCAAAGTCTTCTCTCAGTTTACCCATGTTTGGTCATTTGTGTGTCTGCCATTGGAAAGGCCCAGTATAGTCTGCCTCATTCTCTAGGAGTCTTTGCAGTGCTGGCCTTGACATTATTCCATTGTTTTTTTTTGTTGGTGATGTTCCTTGCCTTCCTTTAAGTCTGGATGTGAGGAAACCTACACTCCTGATGACAAGCTTCGAAGAATGGTCTATGGTATAGTGGCTTTGATCTTGTTTGTTAAGGGGATTTTTAAGGTTTCTTATCACACAGGATCCGCCAAGCTGTAATCCAATTCTTATCGTTGCCTTGCCCGTCAGTGTGTCTGCTCTAAACGACACCTGCACATCCTGGGCAGTGCAGCCATACAAAATCTCACCAAATGAAGGCATCACATTACTCTAAGTCAAGCAGGACTTCCCATTCCATTTTCCCGACTGGAGTCAGTCAGTATCATGGCTTGTTGAGCTCTAAGCTGGTCCGTGGGCAAGAGTCAGTGTAGTGCTTGGGTTACTGCTTCTACCTCCATAGTTAGACTTGAAGTTGTTTAACCGTATGCACCATTGTCTTCCTGAGCAGTTCAGCTAGTTTGCTTCACTGTGTATCCCCAGCCTGAATTACCTTTGGTGATGGAAGCATCAATGTATACAACAGACTCTTCTTTTATGCGAATCAGAACAGAACTTTCAGCACCAAGTGACTATGACCATGTAGGCATGTCATATCAAAGGATTGGCAACAAGTGGAACAAGATATTGCATTCAACCCCAAACAGAGGATTACCATCAAAGGGCATCTCTTTTGTGTTGTTGGCCAGGGCATGCACCAAGGCTACAGTGCCACAGGCATTGGGGATGGTCTGCTTCATGAAGTACCCCTGAAATCCACTGTCTCCATCGCCAATCTCTTTCTCCTTTGTCTGCAACAAGTCCCATTCTGCTTAGTTTCTATGACTTTCAGAAAATGAAGGACCATGCTATAAAACCATTTAAAGCCTACAGTGTACTCAGAAAGTGACAGATTTTCAACTTCTGCGATATCACAAAGTTTCCTTCTCTTAAGCCAAGCCAGTTCATACTTTACACAAAAGAACCTTGAACTTGTATACGAAGAGTAAGTAAGTAGATAAAAAAAGTGTAATTAGAACTTACAAATCCCATGTTTTCCATCTTCAGAATGACACCACTGCAAATTACCCTGAACATTAGCACAGGCTTGTGTATGTATGTGCGTGCGTGCATGTGTGTGCGTGCGTGTGGGTGTGTGTTGTTTCATTTTGTGCGGTTTTCTTTCTACATACCGGTACCATTTTCAAATCATACAGAGAAAGCTATCAACTCTACAGTAACCAACTCATCTCTACAACCAGTCCAGATTAAATCTAACTTTCACAGTTGTATATCTGCTCATGATTGTTTCATACCAATGATTTGAGAAGAATTATGGCCTCTTTTTATAACAACTTGGTTAAGTTTTAATAATTAGATCAATTACAGTTCACCAGTGCCACATCTGAACTGGCCATACCTCACCAATCCATTTTGGGAGAATCTCAAAAACATTCCCATGCTCTTAATTCTTCCCATCAAACAAAATCCTAAAACCCTAAGTGACTTTTCCAATGATCCAACAAACACATTATTGGTAAAGAACATGTAGAATACCTTCCTTTGTCACCGAACCAAAGAGATGTGAACTAAACACCAGCATACCAAATGCCAAACTTATAACATCAACTATTCTCAGTACACTGTATCGTCGCTTGGAAATACAAATGCTACAAGTCTGAAAATCAAATTTTACAGGACACAAAAAAAACAACTGATTATTATCTCATAAGATATACTGTGAGCTGAGTTATGGTACAAGTACTTTGATTACAGCATGTTATCTTTCAGGATAATGCGATTGGGACTTGGCTACGCTATGCCCCTTGGCCCGCTCTTACAGTATACCAAAAATCTCAAAAATGCAAAAAATTCGAGTTACAGCAGTTGTGTTTCCGGGTGGCGGTATGGTCTTTGTGAAATTCTCAAGACACTTGTGAAACTAAAAATTCCATCAGAAAACATTTCTACCTGCACAGACCAAACATTGAGAACTCTGATCTGGTGTAGGGACTTCATCATGCTGCATTTCGCAGCTTTGACCTTCTATTCTCACTGTAAATTACGAAATGTATGGCAATAGAAAAAAAAAAAAAATTCTCAGGTAGCTACGCACACAGGATAGGGAAAAATGAAAACTCTGTTCTTCTTCTGGACTACATTTCCAGAATAATTGCTCCCACTAAACCATAATTTCCTTCCTCCTTCTCATCTTTTTTCTTTTGGAACTTGTATCATTTCATTATCAATATAATGACATGTACCCATTCCCTTTATGAAGTTCAAAACCCACTGTTTTCTTTTCTGTTCAAAATCCACTGTTCTCTTTTCTGTTCAAAATCTACTGCTTTCCTTTCAGTTCAAAACAGAATTTTATTTTCTGTTAAAAATCCACTCTTTTCTTCTTTCTTTCCTTTCCTTTTTTTTTTCCCCCCCAAGTTAAAAATCCACTTTTCATTTCCCTCAGGTGAAAATCAATTGTTTTCTTGTCAGTTCGAAATACTTTGTTTTCTTGCTAGTTCTAAATCCACTGTTTTCTTGTCAGATTCAAACCAGTGTTCTTGTCATTTCAAAATCCAATTCTTTTTTCAGTTCAAAACCCCTCTCTCTCACCCCCACTCTTCCCCCATTTCCTTTCCTTTCAATCTAAAATCCACTATTTTCTTCTCTTCAATATCACGTACCGGGTACCGGAAAGATGTTTATGATATTCAACAATTGATGACACTAATGCTAGTAGTAGCACATGGCTAATAACAATGGTAATGTTAAGCTTATCTTTGACACACTCCTGCATGCATGCCTGCATACGCACACACACGCATGTACACATGCACAAACCTGTATGATTACACAGACTCACTTGTTTTCAAATGTAAATCAGAAAGGGGAAACTGAGTCAGAGGGATGCTACAGAGGAGAAACTGGAGTTTTGCACACACACACACACACACAAACACACACACAAACATGCACATGAACACCAAGTCAAGTCAAGTCAAGTAAACTTTATTATCTCAATTTGAGAAATTAATTTGTGGTCACACACATTCACGCAAATAAACAATAATTTAGCCACATTACCATTTTCTCACATATGACATACATTCATATAGAGGAATTTGGATTTCAATTAAACATCTTCTCGGTTCAAGAAATCAATGGACAGGGGAATAAAACTTTGTTTAAATCTGACACTTCTGCATTTAACCGATCGATATCTTCGTCCTGACTGAAGAAGGTCATACTGATTTGCAAGGACGTGGGTCTGGTCACACGTAATCTTCGCTTTACAACAACTAACACGGCACCTATATAGCTCACTCAGACTTTTTTGTCTCTCACCAACGATTTTTCCTCCCCACGTTCACCACTTTCTCAAGCACATTTCTGCTCTTCACAGTCAACCCACCATACCAACACATAAATGAGAAAGTTAGAACAGATTCCAAGAAGCATGAATAAAATGTCCGAAGAATGTCAGTATTCACATGAAATGATCGCAGCTTGCGAAGACAATATAATCTGGTTTGACATTTTTTGTGGACATACTCAACATGGGATTTAAAATTCAGCTTATTATCTATAAAAGTTCCTAAATATTTGTATGATTCAACACGTTCTACTTCAGCACCTTTGATAAAAAGTGGTGGTACAGCTTTTGGATTCTTTCTAAAATCAATCAACATTTCTTTCGTTTTTGTTACATTCAGATCAAGATAGTTATGATCGCACCAGTCAACAAATCTTTGAACCTCCTTGAAGTAAACAGAATCAGAGTTGGAAAGATCTACAAGTGCTGAGTCATCTGAATATTTAATGTACAAAGTTGAATCACTTCCTGAACAATCATTTGTGTACAGAGTAAAAAGCACTGGTGATAAAACAGTACCCTGGGGTGCGCCAGTTGAAATGACTTTGGAAGACGAAACAACACTTGATATCGAACAGACTGTGTCCTCTGTGTAAGAAAATCAATTATCCAAAGAATGAGAATGAGTATCACCCCTTTCTTCATCCACAAGAACTACAATCCCTCAATCACAATTTGGGTACAGCTCACCCTACCACGTGTCCAGTCTGACCTGGTTAGAAAGGCACTAAGTTTGAGCAAGACAGGATGCGGGGACAGCAGGGAGAAGTTACAATCGTCATTTTGACCTTGGTCACGGCACAAACCCACATCCCCAATTTCATACATTCACTCTTCTATATCCACTTGTAAACATCATCCCTCCCGTACTTTTATATCCACACTTTTGTAAACATCATCACTCTCATCTGCCTGATATGATCCCTACACAATTTTCATTTTCTTCACAAAACAGTGCACCTCCAGGACAGACATACATGCATGCACACCCAAACCCACACAACATGACCTGTGGGTAATAGTCCATCACATGAGCAAAAAGTTTCAGAGTGACAGAACTGCTGATGCCAGCCGAGACAACAGGTGTCTGCAATGAACTAAATTATCACTTTGAAACGGCAATGTGCCACTTCCCAATTCATTCCTTGCATTCATGCTGCTTGTCTGTGACAAAAGATCATAACTACATAAGGTCATCATGACAAATCCAACTCACCTTCTCTGTCAGCGGATAGAGCAGCATGACAGCAGCAGGCTGGCCAGGAACCATATCCAGTAAATCTTTGTCCAGACCATAGATGTCCACGAACTGCCATTTCCCATCAACTCCCAAGTTCCAAATGTACTGCAAGCATATGATAATGTTTATTTTCTTCAGTACCTTTGCAGTTCTTCAGATCCAGTTCCTGACAGCCCTGATATGGCCCTTAGCCATCCGCTGGGATATAATCAACTTGAACAGAATCCTAATTATGTTACCATACTTAAACAGTAATGACAACAGAACTTCAGCCTTTTTTGAGGTATCGGGGATTAAACGATACACTGGTGGTGAAAATGATGAGTTCAGTTCCAATTATGTTCAACCTTGATGTATACGCAAAGAAAGCATGTATACAAAAATGTAATTTGCAACACCTCCTCTAAGCAGCGTTGTCAAGTCATTTAACATGCAGGCCATATAAAATTGTAACAAATTACAGAAAGAACATTAAAATGCACATTTATCAATTTATTGGTTGAAGGAGCCTATGTAATTTGAATCAACTTTACTAATTTTTCTTTTTCTTTTCTTTTTTTTTTGAGACATATTGAAGTGGTTTGCCACACTGTCCCTCACCATGTGAACCACTGACAATGAAATGTTCCACCAGCACACTGGTAATAACCGTTTCTGCTTGAATCACACTGAGGTTGAAATCTTTGGCAAAGGAAAACCATAAGCATAAACCTTGCCATGGGAGTCTTAATCGGGTCAATTTATATCATTTTGCTAAGTTCTGTGGCCCTTCATGCCCTGCTCTCATGGTGACCTCAAATTCGATGTCCTCTCTACGTCTGTGGCCTTGGTTTGGTTCCATCGGGTCAGCGGTAACAGCGGGTCCATGGGGGCTGTCGTTGGACGGATGTGGTGGCGCCCTCGGAGGGAGAGCTCACTCACGCCGACTCCGCAACTAAGCAATTATTGTCGTCAGTAGGGGGCTTAGTAGGTGGTGTCCTGCATATGTTAGATCAGAACAGGCTCCACTGAACACCACCGAAGTGACTCAGCAGCAGTGAAATGCCTCCTCCGGTGGGTTGCCTCTTGAGACTTGACACTGACTGCTCCCTGTGTATTGCCGGTGCTGGGGCTACGGCGGGGCCGACCAGGCTGTGGACGGGGTGTTCGAATGAGCGGCGTGGGTGCACTGCCTCTGAGGAAGCACAGAGGTTGGGACAGCCAAAAAAAAAAAAAAAAAAAAAAAAAAAAAAAAAAAAACTTGATTCGACACATTCTTTGAAAGTGTTCCTTTCCCTTAATGCTGCTTCTTCTCTTCCTTATTTTTCTAGCATGCTTAAAAATGACCAGATAAAACTAACATACAACCTCAATCTAACCAAATTTCACTTTCTTTCAGGTCAGTGACACAGGTAGTCTACCTAAGGCTCCTTGGAGATATCCAGAGTCAGATAAAAAAAAAATTAAAAAAAAAAAACGCTTGAAAAATCTATTTCTTGGCTCTATAAGATGCAGTCAATTCAATAGGGAATTATGGTCATTCTGTGTGAGCTGGCAGCTCTGACAAGTGTGTACGTCTGCATGTGTATGTGTGAGTGCATGCATGTGTGTGTACACATGCGTGATGTGTGTGGGTGTTTTGTAAGATAAGAAAGAATGGTCACACAAAAACACCTACATGAAACAGTGAGAATAAACGAAACTAATCTAAAGTGCTATGTTATTTCACCTTCTTTCACAACAACTACCTAATTCAGACTATTACAAACACGTAAACTGCCAAATGGGGCTATACACCATTACCGTCTGTATAATCTGCACAACAGTCTTTAAGTTCTAGTAGGTATGCAAGTTGTTTCATTTGAAAATTCAAAAGTTTGGGACATATCCTACCTTAAGGTAAATCAATAGGTCATTTTGAAAATCTATACAATTATACCAAATTGTCAGAATGCCTAGAAATTTTTCTCAGTAACTTGTATTTGTAAAAAAAAAAAAAAAAAAAGACAAGAAAAAAGAACAAAATGTGGTCTCTTACTACCAGGCATGTGGAACTGAAATTAATTTTATTACTTCAGAACTGGATTACAAGCTTAACCTTAGTTTACTTGGACTGAACAGAATGTTGACATTTGTAGCTTTTGTGCATGGTCCACCTGCGACTATTTGCTTTCTGGTGTGTTACCATGGAGAAATTTGGATTTATTAGACGTCTACCTGCCAAGGGCAGTCGAAACTGACCATACACTGCCCATGCAACCACCTCTGTTTTTAATCTTTGACAACAAGGCATGGAAAAGGCTGTCAGAGCTATTTTCCTTGAACAGGAAACTGCTTTCACAGATCCAACGCAAGCACTGTGAGTGACAAGATGCACAGGTGCTGCCTTTAAGCCTGGCTATACACTAAGGTTTGAAAAATGATGTCTAGAAGTGCCTTTAAAGATTCATAATTAAAAAGTATGTTGCATAAAAGAAGGTAATTCCTCAACGAATTTTTTCTCAATACACTCAAACAAAATGGTTTATCTTCATTTCATAGGAAACTCTGAAACGATTAAAAACATCCGTCCGTTTTCTGCACATCATACAATGTGGGCAACAACTCAGCAAAGTTTTTTAAAAAAGCAAGCCATCACCACACACTGAAGGTGAATTTTCGCACATACTGATGGATGAAACTGACCATGGTCTGCAGTCAGTGGTGCCAGTGGCATCAAGCCTTCAAGATTAGTGATAAACCTGGCCCTAGAAAATAGCATTAAGGCATGTTATATGAGCTGCACTTCTCCCTACACATCTTTAACTGCCAGTATGCTCATTCTTTCACAGCAGCTGAAACTGTGTGTGCACATGCGCACACGTGCATGCACACGTGTGTATGTGTTGTGTGCGTGTATGCTTGTTATCTACAGACCTGTCTACCCTAAAACAGTTCTTAGTAGACTTTTAACAAATATGTGGGGGGTTTCCAGAGTGCGTGCTGAAATCTTTTGCGTAAGTGTGTGTGTGTGTGTGTGTGTGTGTGTGTGTGTGCGCTCTTGTTCATGCATGTTCTCTTCTGTTATTACACAGCAGAAGGCAAGATACCTGACTCTGCAGTCACCACAGCTAAAACACGTTCTTCGACACAAACTGCTTTCAAATCTGATTCATCAGCACATTCCCGACAGCAATTCATGCTCTCTTGCTTGCTTTTTAAAATACTTCAAGGCCTGTAGTTCCCACAACTGTCCCTACCCATCTGCGTGTTACTGAAGAAGCAGACACATCTAGACATGATTTCGCTCATGATAAATTGTCGATTCTTTGTTAAAGCACCCAAATTGTTATACCAAGACAAAATCCTTGTTACACATTGTAACTGTAATTATTATTGCTTAAGAACTTCCTCTTTAGATTTAAAAAAAAAAGGGTGTTTCTTTTGTGTTTTAATTCATTGTATATGTTGAATTTTACCAGATGTGTTCAAAATGCAATTCTTGCTGCTCCAAACCCCATCCCTCCCTACGCATGTCTCTCTCTCCATTCCTCCTCTTCCCCCCTCTTTCCCAATATATAACCTGGAAATATTAGTTATATATAAACATAAACAAAAAGAATCATTATTATATACACATATATTCACATATGCACATATATTTATGTAATAAAAGTTATGTATCTATCACTTCTTCAGACAAGGTAAAGGTCTTTTCATTTCATATCTCTCTTGATCATATCATGAGCAATCATGAAAATTTGTGAACAGACCATCAAATATTTATATAGTTAACATTTGCCTTTCGCTGCCTGAAATTTTGCGTGCCTTATGTTTCCAGAGTGTGTGTTTTCTGAAGGAATAAAGCCTTGCTGTACATCGTGGGTCTGCTGGGACACTTACTTTTTCTGTAGGAATAAAGCCTTGGCAATGTTTTGTCTTTTGTTTGCTCATTTGTTTGCTGACAAAAGGAACAAAAATCTGTGCTAACAGCAAAGGTTGAATTTTCACCCTCATGGTACGCCCAAGGTAGTTCGCTAAAAGCGGTCAAGAGTACTCTCATGGTACGCCCAAGGTAATTCGCTATAAAAACGGTCAAGGGTGAACTGTCACTCAGTCTATAAGGCTATGGAAAATCGTTCAAGTGTGAGTAAATTTTAAATACAGCCTATGGCATGAGCAACATACAGTAAAGTTAAAACATTTCAGCAATGTTTCAAAGCCCACAAAAGCTGATGACTGAACATAGTTTGTTATAAATAATGACTGCTATCCATATGACATGACAAAAAAGCATTCAGATGAGATCATTTTAAAGTAAATGTTTTGTTGATTTTCATGAGCAACGGCTTCAGCATCAGATGTCGGAATCGGTTGTCACTCAGGCCAATCCATAGCGAAACAAATTCTACTGGACAGCTGAAAACTGGAATGAAAAAAATTCTTAAAATACAGATTGTCTTAAAAATCAATAAAAGAAAGGAGATAGCTGACTGGCTTTTGCTGGTGCTACTGTAGCATTATGTCCTTTCAAATTCATACAAACCATCAACAAAAACCAATCTGATAAAGGAATCCTTATTCACATTTTTCAGATGTGCATATTTGACACTTTATGAACATGGACATAACCTCTGAACAGCTTTCACCCCTAATCACAAGTCATCTGTGCCTGTCTTCAGCCTTTATCATCATCAAGGCTGGCATAAATGATTTTTTGTTTATGTAAGGAGGCAAGTCACTTGGGTTTCTTTTTTGTTTCCCCTGGACTACACCTGTCACAGCGCCTTGAATGCAGATGACACATGATGGATCCTGTTTGGGTTTCCTGAAGCAATGAATATAAATTATACAAAAGTATTTGATTGGACCATTGGGTCATCTTTAGGACTTGCGCTCAGTGAGATGGCTCTTCTAAACAGCCTTTCATTTTTTTATTATTAAACGATAGTGACTTGTTCCCTTGTTCTATGGGATGAACTTTCAACTACTATTAAAAGAGAGAAAGGAAGGGATGAGTTTCCTGTACAGAACTTGAAAATGTCTGTGTTACTGCAGTTTTGGACTGTGCGGCTTTCCACACATCGTTGACTCTCCTTAAATGACAGAATCAGGCTACAAAGTGCAGTTTGTAATCAATTCTATACTGGCACAATTTCAATGTCTTTGTCAAGGAATATGGTAGAGAACCTCTTTGCCAACAAAGATCGGCCCTAAATTGCAATGAAGAAAGTGAAGGCAATCACGTAACTTCTCCAACAAATTACAATGCTGTAACAACAGTTGCCTTTCTCCCATCTGGGGATATACTAGTATCGAACTTTGAGTCAGTCACAATGCTGTTTTTCATTAAAACTACACCCTCTCTTTTCTTCTCCATCTCTCTTTTTCTGAATCTATGTACCTGACTTTGAGAGAGAGAGAGAGAGAGAGAGAGAGAAGAGAGAGAGAGAGAGAGAGAGAGAGAGAGAGAGTGTGTGTGTGTGTGTGTGTGTGTGTGTGTGTGTGTGTGTGTACGTATGTGTGTGTGTGTGTGTGTGTGTGTGTGCGTGTGTGTTCAGGTGTGCAAATGCAAGAAAGGAGAAACTCACGAGTGAGAGGCAACTGGATATCTGCTAGATATCGCTCAAAGCCAGTTAAAAAAAAAAAAAAATCACCTGAAAATTGACACACGCATGTGTGTGTGTGTGTGTGTGTGTGTGTGTGTGTGTGTGTGTGTGTTTGTGTGTGTATATGCATGTGTGTGTTGGGGTGGGGGACATTCTCCAGTCTAGGTAACTTGAAAAAAATATGAGCTGAGGGTAAAAATACTTTTTATAAAGTCTCAGATATAATGAGCCCACCTCTTCTTTTAACAGCTAAGAATCAGGAGCCCTACCACACCCTGCTATTTGTAATGTCAAGCATATCTATATTTTGGCAATGCTTAATTTCAACCTTAGAAAATAACGCACAAAACCAACAACTGCCACAGTTGAAATTTGACACCCACAATTGCAATTTGACAACACTATCAGTGTTGTAAAAAAAAAAAAAAGCAGCAAATCAGATAAATCTGGAACACTTATTAACACTGTAACATATAAAAACTAAGGATATCACGTTACCACTGAAGCTTTGGTTCAATCCATACTGGAGTACAGAGATCCAGTACGGTGTCTTTTCTTGAAAAAAGAATTCAAACGTAATTAAGGAGTTAAACATAAATCACGAAAATGATTACTGGAACAGTTGATTTGAGCTACCAGAAAAGACGTTCTGTTTCAGCTGCCAAATAACGGGTACTGATGTTGAGAGAGGTTTAACTGAAGTATGTAAAATAATGCAATGTATGCGTATGATCCTTGCACAACTTCTTCATCTCACTTTTTCTTATTTCAATAAAAGTACTTGTCCTCACAATTAAAAAAATAAATCAAATAGTATTACTAACAGGTAAATTTCAAAGTCTTTTTTCTTTTTTTTATTAACAAAGCTGTTAACTTCTTAAACAGTCTGCATTTCAAACCGTCAATGCTCCATCAGTAAAAGCTTTCAAAAACCAGCTGACAAACATTTTTTTTAAAAACTATGCGTTTGCTTAGCATTTGAGAATATCAAATTTTCTGTAATATACATATATATATATATATCAATGCTTTCTTGTATCTGCAAGCTATAAAACGATTTCCAAACCAATTTCTATTTTCAATCTCTGAAGTTGGAGAGGGCAAAAGACTCAAGTCTACAGCTTATTGGTATTCTATTCTATGAATGTAATTATCCATGCAGATTTTGTTCTACGCACATAGTATTTTTTTCAAGAGCATTATTTTCTCAGAGATGATGTATTCTTTTTCTCGTCATATAATTTCAACCTGAAGAGACAGTCAGTCAACTGATCAACTTGCTCAAAGAGAAGTACTTGGGGAGGGGGGTGGGGGGGGGGTTGCAGGTAAAGACGGAGTAAGAGAGAGAGAGAGAGAGACTACGACCAATACAAAGATTCAGAATCTGGGAGAGGGGGCAAGAAAGTATCTGTCTGACTAACAGTCAGTTGACAAAGGAAACCTGAGAATGTGGGACAGACATTGAGACTGACACAGTGACAGAAATCAGTGTGAGAGAGCGAGCGAAAGAGAGAGAGAGAGTTGGGGGGGGGGGGGGGGATAAAGACACAAACTGAACACATACAGTAATACACTTCAGAGAATTATGATGAGGAACAAAAAAAAAAAATTTTTTTTTGATGCACTAATGCAGCAACCAACAGTAGCTTCCTTCACCAATGTGGCCTAATATCAACTTTTCTTTGCCTGTGTAACGGACAGGATTTGTTTCAACCTGCTGGATCAGAAGCGGGGTATGCATTCTACAGCCCGGACCAGAAAGTGTCCATTACATTTAATTGCATCTGCAATGCGGTCTGACTGGACTTCAGACGTCTTGGGGCTAACGACGTCCGTCTTCTCCTCTGCCGATTGTGTCACTCCACATGTAACACTGTTAGTGAATTGCGAAGACTAAAAAAATCTATGACAATTATGAATGCAAGATAATTAATATAAAACTGTCTCAATAATTTCCTATGTCGAACTTCAGTTGGGCCATCGCCTACTGCGCTACTTTATCCAAAATTAATTCTCGTTCGATGCTATTACTTAACTGTGACACTGACACTTAATGAAATGAAACATAAAACAAAGAAATATCACGTTCTTAAATCAGCGGTCTGGCCTGTCTCATCATTGCTAACATCACGTGAGGTAATTGTTATGTCGACAGCACCGCCAGACACGCAGACGACACGTAATGGCGAAGAGACCAGAAGCCGCATTACCTTATTCAGCACCTGAAACAAAATAAAGTATCAATGAAAATGACACCTATTCAGTAACTGTCAATATGTCTTACAAGACATAAACAAAAATACACTAAAAAGAATGTGCACTTTCTACTTATGTTCAAAAAAAGCTCACTTTAGGGTTGACTCAAGCGGAATCCAACGGTGCTCGCACGCCATTTTGATATTGTAATAGACGCCGCCTCGGAATAATCACCCAGTATCCTCCAACTTCCGGTATCCCTCTATCTTTCTACTTTCGATATGAACCGGACATCGCAAATCAGCAATGAGTGGAAATGCAGGGTACGCACAGCAGTTCGCTTGGTGGTAGCGCCTTTTGCTTGTGGGCTCTACGGTCATGAAATACCCATAGGGGTGTTTCCATGAAGATTCTTTTGCGTCGCGTCCAATGGTCATACAACGGATTTTGCCAGGGAGCAAGTATGTCCCATGAAGGTTTAAAAGAATGCTTTGTGCATGCCTGCATCCCATACTTCCAAGGGTGGTGCTGGGTTGCTCCTGGCTGGCTGGTTCAGTTGTTGAGGACAGAACTTATTTGGGATCCACTAGCACCTTCGGGAGTATCTTTTTCCTTAACAAATTTTGTAAAATTATTGCTAAAGCTCCGCCCCAAAAACGTTGACAAACGATTCACAAGACAAAACACGACGCGTTTCAACTTCTTGGGTCTTATTCAGGCAAGAATCACAACACACAGGACGACGAAAATGAACGAGCAACCACTTATCTTCATCCCAATTCGGCGCAAGATGGGCGTTGTGTGTGTGTGTGTGTGTGTGTGTGTAGAAATGGATACAGGGATGGTTAGAAGACAGCTTGCTTGCTCGGAGTCTTCTTCTCTGCGTACACAGACAGATACTCCTGCGGACACTCCCTATATGGACAGGCAAGTATTAATCCCATCTACCCCACAAAGGGAGTGGAGTTTTGTGTGCATGACCGATTATTTTTTTTTTTTTTTAAATCCCGCCCTTAAGGCAGCCATGTTTCTCCGGAGTATGCTAGGCTTGTTTTGTATTGATCAATGCGTGGGTAGGAGAGAAGGAATTTCTTCGAGTCAGAAAAGCCGTTCAATCTTGATATAACATGGCATAGTATCTGTCAGATTGTAAACATAAATGATGCCTTGTTGAATCCAGTTGCTTACTCAGAGGAAGTATGTTCAGCGCTTTCAGTTTTTCGTCTGTTGTTAGAAGTACGGATGGATGGACTAGTTTTGCTGCACGTCTATGGAGAGAATTCAGCGGGGTTTTTTTGTTTGTTTGTTTTTTTTTTTTTTTTTGTTCACATCACTACTCCCGTCCCACACTGTTGAAGCGTAATTGATACGTGACATTATGTGTGCATTGAAGAGAAGTTTTAAGCACGGTACTGTTGACGTAGCGCTTTAGTTGAGATAAGAGTAAAAAAGTTTTTTGAGACTGCATTGCGTACATTATTAAGATAAGATTGCCATTTCAATTCTTTATCTATCGTTACCCCTAAAAACACGATGCTCATCTACCTAGTCGATAGAAGTGTCATTCAACTGAATTTTACACAAAGAAGAATCAATTTTTGGCGGGTAGCTATAATCATAGATTTGGTTTTGGCTGGGTGTATGACCATTGACTTTGAATGACATCAGTCTGACGAGTCGTTTAGACTTTCCTGGAGAGAAGTTTCTATTGTGTGTAGATTATGCCATTCTTTTGAGTGACGAGTCATCAGCAATTAAATCTGTAGTGACTTTTTCATCTGATATGGACAATGGTAAATCATTGATGAAGTTGCAGGATAGGAGGGGGCCTAGTACTGAGCCTTGTGGGACTCCATGTCTGACAAAGTCTGAAGCGGAGGTTTTGCCAATGTCATTGGAGTCGCAGTGTAATTGTACTTGTCGACTTCTGAAATCGCACGTTTTTGCCTTTTTTTTTTCTTTTTTTTTTTATAATTGCCAAAAATCAACCAAACAAGTTAGAAATGAACAACAAATTGCACAAGAAAGGTATTAGTTTATTGAATTCAAAATAAATCACCATTAGTGAGTTGATTCATCACTTCAATGTAGAAAATGCTCCCAGTAAGGCACCCAAACCAGCGTTTGGAAGGTAAGGTAATGTTGCTTATAGCCCAGCCGACCACAAAGGGCCGAACTCAAGTCATCAAACAAACAAACAAACAACAAAAACTTTCACACATCTCTTTAAGATACGTCTTCTAAAAACGTACCAGAAACTTCGTCAAAAAAACTTTCTTTCGTAAAATCTTTGATCAGATGAAAAATGTAATCTCTTTCAGAAACTCAAAGATCACGTCAGGTGGGAAATCTCCGAACAGGCTTTTCATATTCACTTGGTCTCAGCACACATTGTCACAGCTCTAAAACTACCAGAAATGTTGGCTTAAAGTTTGGAAATACAATGGTCAGAACTTGTAATGAAGATAAATGCATACAACTTAAGTTAAAAACAAAAGAAAGTCACAATCAAATTGAAAATACCGCCACACAGTGACTCGTGGAAAAACGCGCTGAACCGGTCTAACTGACCATGAAACACGGTCAAAGGGAAGGAATCAATGCCAAAAAAAAG